>JAPDKU010000116.1:0-64858 GCA_027569715.1 Hamigera avellanea
CCAGATTAAAACCCACACTCCTACACCCGATAGTCCGACTGGTTTGTGTTTTTCAGTGGGTTTCTGTGCCTTTGGGGACAAACCGCGTGGCGGGGGTGGGACTCGCCCGCGAGTTTTTCTTTTTTTTCCTTTTTTTATCAACCACCCACCCCCCCCCCCCCAAACACAAATAAAAAAAAAAAAAAAAAAAAAAAAAAAAAAAAAAAAAAAAAAGACCTCCCTTCAACACGCGGCTTGAAGGCTGGCAGCCTGCAACCGACCATTGTTCCATGCCACTAAACACTAAAACGTGCACTGTGCAACGTGTGGCCCCTCGGAAGCCCTGGATAATGGACATGCGTACTCCGTACCCCACGTCCAGTGCTGCTGCTACTAGCCTACTAGCGATCAGCGGTAATTTAAAGCACACGGCCGTACAGCCCCGTGACGCATGGGCGAAACCCGTAAAATCACTGGTACGGGAGCGGTACCGTTGCGCTTCCCGTACAATTGTCCACCCCGCCCAGAATCTCCGACTGACGAGTGTACAGGCTTCCGACAACGGCCAGGGCTGGGCGCTTTCCTCGTCCCGGAAACCCCCTCTCCTCCCCTTGGTATGTGGAAGATTAGGAACGGAACACCTTGCAGGACCTGAGAGGACAGAGCTCCGGTCCACGGACAAGGTGGCATCCCCCTCCTCCGGGCGCACCCTGACCATTAGCCCATGCACGACTGGGCGATGCTTACCCCGATTTCGGGGCAGCCGAGCTGCATCTTGGAGTAAAGATCTGAGTGCAGATTGGCCTTCCCATTTCCTCGAGCTAATTCATTGAGGTCATCAAACATCTTATCACAGATTATCTGCAATCGCTGATCTCTGACTCGACCACTCAACTTTGTCTTCTGCCAGGCGATCGAAGCCTTTTCCAGAGAATCCCAGAAGCTTACTCGGGGAACCGCTGATTTGGCTCGGCAATAATAGGTCGAGAGATCTGACCATCCAATTCCCCGGGTTGAAGCGCACATGTCAAAAGTACTGTACAGTAGATGGCAAGAGCACAAAGTAATACATAATAAATGATGATAATAATCAACCTGATTCCCTCGTATCAGGGTCCAAGAATACCCCTTTTCATTGCGACAAGAACAGGCCTGCCATGGCGGAAATCAATACTGATACGCCGCTATCACTTGCACCGCCAAAGCAGACTATCCAATTCCAAGCTCTGTCGGCCGATCCAGTTCAGTTCCCGAACGGAATCTTTTCCTAGCGAACTACACGAAAGGCTAATCATTGCTGCTACCTAGCAGCAGGTATGACTCAGAGGACGATGCAAATGGCTTTTGAACCATCAGGAATTGAATTCGCTGCGGTGTCACTACGAGTACCGAGTACAGCGTACGCCGTACACCGGGTGGTTTGTTCTTGATGATCGGTCGAGAAAACAGACGTCCATCATCGTGCGACAACAGATTCCCGGGGTCCTTTAAAATCCTCACCAGACTCACTGAGATCTCGAGTTTCACAAGTCAACGAGAGGGATCATCACATGACACTTTATTCAACTCTTCCGTTTCCGCCGCTCTGCTCGCCTCGATCTCAGGATAAATTACATACATACCTACCAAGTGACAACTGTGGTGTGCCTTTTTCCTGGAGCACAGGCGATGCCGATTGTTAGTACTTCCCGATTTTGCCCGATTCCTCTTCGCCAGTCTTGTCCGCTTTGGGTTCACCGAAGGCTGTCTCGTTGATGGAGCGGGAGACTGTAATGATCGGGAGAATTCGGGACCAATTGAAACCATTCATCTTTCACCCGAAAACCGGACATCCAGCACGATAGGTACTATCTTACAGGAAAACATACAGGCGAGTGAATCGGTGGTTTTCTGCTGGACAATTGCATCCCACTCTTGCTGCAGTGAACGCTGAAAAGTGGATGAACACTCTCGGGAAACTCCTGGAGAGTCCATACCATTAGCACGGAGAACTAAGTACGGAGTACAGTGTCTACCCAAATCTCCAGCCAATCTCCAGCCAGCCAATCTCCAGCCAGCCAATTCTTCCCCGAGGCGGCAATGGCCGATGCGGCCATACGATGCGACCTGCCATGTGAACTGCTGCAATTGCAGCCAAATGTGGTCTTTTTGTCCCCAGTGGTGGAATGACTTGTCAGTCAGGCCACAAGCGAGAGGACCACCAAAATCCGCGGCACATTCGTTTTCTCGATGGCCAGATTATTCGGCTTTGACTCCTCAAGCGCTATTTTGCAATGCTGCCAAGCGGCATTGCCGAATCATTTACTATTATTGACTCAACGCAAGTTCAATGATGCGCCCCTTCTTTCGGTCAGCTGAAACTTTGTGGTCTTTGGGGTACAAGGAGCAGCTGCTCGCCTTAGTCGTCTCTTCACTGCAAGAACCTGCAGCATACCTAAGGGGGTCGAATGGGCAGCTATGTGCCTAGGCACAACAAGGCAGCACAATTACCTTCTCTTGTCCCGATCGGCACAAAATATACTGATCTGTTTATTTTAGTCTACCGAAGCTCTCGATCGGGTGACACGTCCATTGAAATCTGCACTTGGATGGAGGGCACGCGATTTGGCTGTCGAGCGGTGTGCTCTTTTACCATGTTCAGCCATGGTTTCCAAGCATCGCCTCAACGACAAGACATGCAAGAAGCATCGTGACGTACTGACAGAGTTCAGGCATTAAATATACCTCGCATGGACTAACATGGACTCATGGCATTGTTGAACTTGCCAATGTTTAGGTACAATGGGAAATATGTGCACGAAAAGTCGTACGTCTACCTTCTTGTCTCTCGACCAGATAGTAAGTCAACAAGCAACATACCAAATCAACACCAGTCTTCCCCACAGTTATCCTTTTTTTTAACTATTGAGCTAAGATAAATACATAGATCAAAGAATGGATCCTGTATGCCTCCTGTATTGACAGAGTACCCATTTCTCTCCACAAAACATTGAGCTATGTACAGTACATACCTTGGAACCTACTGTACCTTAGAAAATTACGGCATAATTACACGATGACTGGGTCTCCGCTCCAATATCAATGATTTCCTGGGGAATGGTTGGACGGCACGAATAATCTTTATTTAAGAGATGGAGAAGTGTGTGGATCATCTGACATGAAAGAAGTTAAGAACTACGTAGAGTTGATATTATTTGCTAATATCAGAATAATAATAATAATAAGTTCGACTTAGCCTACCGGTCACACAGCCTTGGCGGTTTGTCATTAGGGCAGGAACACCGGTCAAGCTTTTCTGTGGGTCGATCTGGATGAGGGTTTTGAGATCAGATCTGGGTAGATGCGAGGTAGTATTTATTAGTTATGAGTAATTGCTGGGTACTCTTGAAAATTTCAGATGAGTTTCCTGTATGACTATGCGGGAATTATCGAGTGGAGACATCAGGATTTTCAATTTTTCAGTCTGACCAGCACCCGAATGTGCGATCTGAATATCAGGATGTACTTATATGTTTATCTAAATTGAGGAAACATCCTAGGCTAGATTCGAGACTTCAGCGATGGTAATCATGTAAGAGATGTGCAACATAATATAGAAGAGGGAAGCTGAATTAAAGTGGTAGAAGCGAAAACCAGATGCTTCTAGGGCCGACGAATGAAGGATTACTTGTACAAATCCAATGATCAATGACGACATCAATCTATAAGATGACTTCCAATTGAATAACTCAGTTCAGCACGACATGGAAATCTTTGGAAGGCTTGCAGCCTGAACGTTCCATTTCCAAGGGTGATGTTCGATCATCGCAGTTTCCCCGCCATGAAGCAAGCTCAAGAGCTCCAAAGCGGCCTTCTTTCGGCCCGCCCACTTTGTTTCCTGGGACTTTTGCAACAACAAACAACGATAACAACCACTCCAGCACCACAACCCTTTTGGAGTTTATTTCTGAAATCTTGACTTGTCTAGGTCAGCTGCTGAGATTGCTTATTCTGTCTTGGCTTCCTTGCAAGGTTGGAATTGCGCTCGCACCAGGTCGAAGTGCTTGACGAATTGCTGCGACAAGGCAGGAAAGGAGGGAATATCTTCTCGAAAAGCTTCCTGTACCACCCGTGTCAGGATAGTAGATACAGTTCCTCTCTGTAAGGAATGCACAGTCAGCTTGGAATTGCCTCCAATAACCATGCTTTCCCTTCCGCTAATCACACCCCGCGATGTAACGTCTCACCTTTCCCCGAAATCTCTTCGTGGTTGGTTCAATGCACTGGATAACTTCTAACTTTTACACCCTCCACTAGTCCTACGAGCTCTGGTTTGGCTCCGCTCAACCCTACCGTTCGTCCCCTCACAACAACCAGCAACCCGGAGACGCCAACCAAGCACACCCTCGTCGCAATGCCCAAGCTCCTCCGAACAGCCGCACGCTTATCACATCAACGACACCGGCCAACAGTCTCTCAGCGTTACTCCTGGAAGAACGTGCCCTACGAGCCCGCAAACAGAATATCGCTGCCTTCGGATACTCATGGATCAGGCCGGCAGGATGCTCCAAGACAATGCTGGGAATGAAAGAGGAGGAGGCCGAGAGGGAAGAAGCATTAGCTGCGGCCGCCGCTGAAATGGCGGCGGCGGCGGCGGCGGCAGATCCTAGCATGGATCAACAGGGAGAGATGGACGATGACGAGCAGGACGAAATGATGGAAAGAGACTTGGATGACGATATCCCCGATGCGGACGATGCGGACGGTCTGATTGAAGAAGGGGAAGAAGACCTAGAAGAGGATGATATTGTGGACGAGGAGGACTATATCGAGCGAGATCTTGACGACGATATCCCTTCAGCAAACCCGTACGACGACGATGACTATGACGACGAGGATGAAGGGCAGGATGATTTCGACAACCAGCCAGACTTGGATGATGACATTCCCGTTGCGGATGAGGGCGATGTCATGGGCGAGGTTATGGTTCGGGACCTTGACGATGATGTCCCCGAAGCAGCCGAGGAGGCATCCCAGCCGGGAGAAGAAGAGGAATGGCAACATACAGACACAGAGGCCGAGTTCGACGATGAGGGGGATAGCTTCGCAAATGATCCGTACACAGAACCATTCCGGACTAGCACGACAAGTAGCCGAGGTGCTCTTCCACCAATACACCGCCCGAGAGAGACGGAAGCCCAGCGACGGTTCCTGCAGCGTTGGAGTGGAGGTGGTGATGCATTTGACACGAGCGGCGTGGTGTTAGATGACGAGGACCTCCGTGCATCTGTTGCCAGCCAGGCTAGCAGACGAAGCGCGTTTGCGAGAAGATTCTCGAGACGAACTGGAGGGCCCAGAGATAGTCTAGATTGATTTTGTTGGACTGCCAGGACCTTGAACTCTAATCGACCCCAAGTACCCCGCAGTCGCAGAAGCTGAGGCTCGAAAAATATACCCATCGGGTCTCAGATGAACGGTTGTATCACGGTATTGGCGTTTATATGGATTCATCACAGCATTAGCCCGAGGCTGGAGTCCTGGAACTGGTTAGATGCATGGCGTTGGGAGTTCCGATGAATGATGAATGTCTTATAAAAGGAGGAACGAGCATTGGGAACTGCATATTTGAATTAGAATAGACAGACCGGCAGCATCGACACTGTATTAACAACAATCTCACAGCCTGTTCAAGCAGGCTAATACCTCCGTCAAGAATTCTTCTTCAACTTTTAGTTCTCTCCATACAGCATAGGGATTGAAACCATGGTGTGCGGATCCTGCGGATAGGATTGCTTTTACACTAGAAGTGATCAGGCTGTACTACGTCTAATGCAATTAAAGGGACCAGTGGAAAGGTGTAATTACGCATATTTCTCTAATCGAGCAACATCTCGAAGAAAGCAGGAATGAATCCAAGGCGAAGTCAAAAGCAAGAAGCCGGGAAAAGAATATCTATGGGACAGATGTAGAAAACAAGAAAGCCAGAGTAAGCAAGTCATAGAATTATATAAACACAACCATCTGTGCCCACGTCTTTCATCTCAAATCTTGATGCGGAATCAATGATTATCGTAAAAATATACACGGGTACGAAATTGAACCCAGCACCCAGATAGGCACCAGCATTTGTTTCCCGTCCCCTCAACCGACCTCAAGTCTCACGTGCATGCCACTTTCCAACGAACCGTAGCGTCGAACGAGGAACGATTTTTCGAAGAATAATAATGGATGCCGGTCATGTGAAGCCGTAGAAGCGAGAATCTCCTATAGGCGGGAAAAAAAATAACGTCACACGAGGCCGGAACACCTCGAAGGAGTGCCAAGGATATGCAAAAGCTAGGAAAACGCCAGAAAACGCCGCAGACCCGGAAGCCATGCATACTATCCGCAGAAAACGCAGTGCTGATTATTCCGATCGTCGGAATGAAGAAGGTAGTGATGAGCCCGGGCGGCCGGGCTTTCGTAGCTTATTATTGATCATTGTTGTTAAGCACTTTGGGTGGAAAATCGAAAGGAGCCGGGACGGTGATTAAGGTATTTCGAATTTCTATAGTTAAGCTGCCGTAGAGAGAGAGAGGGAGAGGGCTCAAAGAGAGTGTAATGTATTTTCGAAGGTTCGGTGGCCGATCCTCTATGACAGCCAGACGTATGCGAAAAGGATGAAAACGGCGAGGAAGAAGCCCAGCCACACTCGCCAGCCGACGCCAGTGCGCTCAGCCATGCGAAGCATGCGGTTCATGGTGCCTCGAAGGCGAACGCGAGAAGCCTCGAAAGAATCGTTCATTTTCCTGTAGGTATAGAGTTAGCAACTAACGTTTTCCAGCTCATAGGACCAGGCACCCTCTCGTTCATGCGCTAGTCCCAGGCAGCGGCAGATATAAAAGCCACGAGAGTCATGAACTTACTCTGCAAGGGCTGACGAATCCCTGATTTCATCGCCGATAGCCACGGTAAGCTATTACAATGGAATCAGCAGGAGATCCGGAGGTACGAACATGCTACGGCCGTCTATGATAGGACTCACTTCTTTCAACATCTTAACCTTGGCGCTGATTCCTTCAACTTCGGCATCATTTTGGGATTCGAGGGACGAAAGAACGGCATCGGAATAGTGACCCCTATACCAATTTCATAACGTCAGTCAGCATTCTTGCTCTCAGTATGACCTCCTTTATGCCTGTCCGAGCTCCAGAATAATCGCAGAAACACTAAGTGACCAACCGGGTCACATACTTCTTGTTCGGCGTCGCACTCCTGTAACCACCCGCGGAACCACCGCCATTCGGGTACGCATCGCTGACTGGACCTCCATACCCTCCATATCCACCGACACGGCCGGGGGATCTGCTAGCTGGTCTTGAATCGCCACCGTAGGAATCGAAGAGAGAAGAAGAGGTGCGAGGATCGCGCTGATGGAGATTATTGCGGGGAAATCTATTCAGAGCAAGACAAACAGATTAGCAATGAAGCTTTTGAGGATTCCATGCCATGGGGAATTAGGTTATCGAAACCAGGCGGAGATCGGAGAATTAGGAGGTCAAGTACCGTGAAGCCATGACAGTTCGTTAATATGAGTAGATTAAATTGAAGAGGTAAATGAATAAATGAATAAATGTTTCAGTCGTCAGGGTCAATTTTGGCACATCTCGGAATGGAAAGGTATTAAGAGGAGACAAAGATGCTCCTGGGGAGGGACGAGAAAACGAGCCTTGAATCGCTGCAAGCCATCAAGTAGTTGAATGGCTTTGTTGAGATATGCTTGCGGCGAAACAAGTTGACAACACTTCGACCGCCGGTGGTCTGTGCTGCGCCGGACCTGAATCGGCAATTTCACGTGATAGTTGCCGTGGCTCAATGTACAATACAGTAGAAGAGGATAAGATCTTATAATAAGAATCAATTTTTGCACGTCTCAGAGAATAATCCACACTTAAACTGCAATTGTTTTCTACGTAATGTATAAGGCACATGCCATGGCGGGATTCCAGTATATTGACCGATAAATCGTGGAAATCTTATTCATCACGTCTTGTTGCCAGCATGTGGAGCGCAACCAGACCAATACAGACATGTCATCGAATCGACGGAAAAACACCGTCGAAAATAAAAACCCAAATGAACCTGGCGCCTGACACTAATTCCTCTCCCGATCACAGTTCCCTCCCGTTTTGTTTGGATTCGTACATAGAAAGGAGTTTCGTTTCGTTCAGAGAGCGTTTCTAGTCACGCATGTCATCGTCGTCGTCGTCAGCAGCGGCGGCAAAATCCTCGTCATCTTCGTCATCGTCCATCTCGTCGCCCTCAGCCTTGGCCTTCTCCGCAGCCTCTGCGAAATCGATGGTCTTGCCACGGGTTCGGCGTCCACCTTCGATAATGTTGTCTTGAGAAATGGGCTCGAGGTTGTCATGGCCTTCCTCATCGTCGTCTGTGTTGAATGAAGGAGGGAATCAGTTAGCCTGAGGAACGTCCAAAACAATGAAGGATATCTTTTGCTTCTTGCGCTTCCACCTAGACGTGGTCCAGTGGCGCAGATCTCTGGTCGACAAGGGGTATTGTATTTACCATCAGCCTAGAAACGCGCGCAAGATCATTAGCAAAGGATGCTTAATCTATACGGTGTAGACATTGTCCATTGTCAGCGTTTCTTACCATTTCCTCGGCTCCGCTTTCCTCGGAGCTTTCGTCATCTTCAGCCATGCTCACGTCCTGAGGCTCCTCGACGGCCTTGCCCTTGCCCTTGTCGTAGGCCGCAGCATCGGGAGCGTTGGCAGCGGGGTCGTTGCTCAGAGTGGCACGATCGTGGTCACCCATGGTGAATGAGAGAATTGTTTGTTTTTGGGGTAGAAAGAAAAGCGGATGGAGAGAGGCGAGAGAGCGAGAGTTCGAGGGAGAAGGAGGACGGTTGGTTAGAGAGAACAGGTATGACAATCAAGGGAGAGCGGGTTTTATGCGACGGGGAAGAAGTAAACGGACCGCCATGTTTTGACAAGCAGCAGCAGGTCGCAAGGGAGATTCCCTCGCCGCAACTGCGGGATCCATTGCTGCCTCCCATTGGCTGCCTCCCTCTGGCGATCACCGCGCTAGTGCTCCCGTCGGATCGATCAATCACTTGGGAAAAGACACTCATGTACGGAGTTACGCCTTAGATGTCTTGGAGAGGAGTGCTGAATACTGTCGACTAGGTTGACTACAGAGAGAAAAAAAGGAACTGAAGGTTTATTTATTGATGTTCAAATGTCCAGGCTGCATATTCCTCGATTCATACGTCTAGTTCGATCTAGACCGATCTGACACAAGCTAAAAGCAGTAGATGCTATTTGTCCTATACAGGTAATATGAGATATGAGAGGCTAATCCTTTCAAACATGAAGCGTGCAGACCACCCTGGCCTGTTGAGCTTGTAGAAGCTCGAGTTTATTCGAGAACAAGCTGCTATCGCCATTTCCCTTTCCATTCGCAGGTCAAAATGTCCAATTCGAGTCGAAGTAATTCACAAGACCAACTGTGCGGGCTTCACTCGAGGATAGCCTGACAACCATTGACCCGTCTGCCAACGTATGCAAACTGCTCGCTTCAGTTGCCTCTCGTTGCTCGGTCTCATCCCGCTTCGGTGACACCATTGGTGTTGTTTCTGGCTGGAAGCGAAACTCACGACAGTATGCGCTACCCGCGATACCAACATAACGTAGTAAAGCCATGTCCGGATTCTCAGCTCGAAGCTCTTGATGCCATTTGAAAATTAATCTGGCTAGACCGATTCTCTTCTTCTCATTTTCCTGTTCCAGGCTGCGGTTTATCGCGGAGTAGTAGGTCGCTTGCTCATCAGTCAAACCAGACAGGACGCGTCTCGAGGGGATAATGCGCGAAAAATGCTGCGTGCACTTCCCATGTACATGGAGCGTATGAAGATTATGCAGCTTCGGTAGCACCTCCTCCTTGAAGATGGTCAGGTCATGTTGGCTATGAATTGGAACAGCGAGCTCCTCGAGAGCATGACATTTCGCGACAAAGTTTCGGAGCGCATTTTCTGCGGTATGTGTAAAATGCTCTTCATCGGTCCTGTCTCCTGAGTATGATAGCTTTTTCCATCCGTATCCACTTTTCTCCAGCAGCACAGAGTAAATTGGATTGCCCCAACCGCCAGGGTCGGTTTCCCATTGCTCCTCTGGCAGAAACGTGGAAAAGTAGTTCAAGACCTCCAATTTTTCTAACTTGTCATGCGGCTGTGACACCTTGAGCAAGTCGATCAACCGGAGAATGTCGGGACTGAGTCGTTGCACGGTAATTGACTTCAGATTGACTGCCAGTCTGAACAGGTCTTCGTCAATCTCTTCTTCATCTGGCACTCTCCACTGGTTGTCCAGTCGCAGACTTGTGAGGTATTTGAGCTCAGTCAGCTCCTCCAGATAATCAGTATACTCATGATGACTCATTATTCCCGCGCAGGGAAGTGTTCCCATGCCCAAATGCAAGCTCTCCAGTTGTAGTCGAGATTGGCCTCTTTCCTTGCATACCAAGCCATACTCACAAGTAATTTTTTCGAGCAAGAAACAGGGTTCATCATCCACGAGATGGAGACTAAGGCCAAGGGTTTTCAGGCCAGGTGATGCGAGGAGGACCTCAACGATGTCTGAAACGTCGCAGTAGCCTCTTGCCCGACCATCCAGAACATGTAGAGCTAGAGACTTGAGATTGTGGAATCGTGGTATTGGCCATGCCCGAATGAAGCAGTCGTTGTTGTACTCGACGTAGAGCACAACTTCTTCCAAAGATTTTAGCTCGACTAGAACCCTAGAAAGAGTCATCCCGTTGTTTTCAGCTTCAGAGCCTGGATCGCCTAGGCAGCCGACGAGAAGCCCGCGGAGACTTTTGGCTCTTTGTCAGTAGCTGTGTGTAAATTGTAAATGAGAAGACCTTACCTGATGGAACGAAGTCTGGGCATCTTCTGGAGCGCCGCTAATAGCGCCTGCAGATGTGGCTTTGCCTGATCCTCGTGCTTGAAGTCCATCATTTGTCGTAGGTGGAATCTTTCTGTATGCCAAAGATGTGTTTTCGAAGGAAGGGCTGAGGTACGATCCAGTGCAGCACCCGTGAAATCATGGAGGAAGACATTTATAGAGAAAAGGTGTACAGATAGCATTGAGTCGCTTGGAAACACGACAAAGTGCCGAGAGGGTTGAAGGACAACGAGTCTGCTCCGCAATCATGCAAAGGATTTCGGTGGGAAGCGTGTGCAGCATTGTAACGCTGCAGACTCGATGATGTCTGCTAAGAGTAAGGATCAGGCTGGAGCAAGGATCGATTTGGTACAGTCGAGGGTGTGGATAACGTAAAGACAGTCATGCTAAAGCAGCATTAAAGAGAAGTTGATTTAGAAGCTCAGGAGAAGTGAGGGAAAGAGATGAACAGGATAGTATGGTGTCAGCTGTAAGCACTCTTTGGCCTTGAAGCGAACCTTGGATGGTTCAGAACAGATCGAGACAGATAGAGGACAAGTCCACCAGCCCTCAGTGCCAGTCTGGTCCAAATTAGGTAGTCAAAGATGTGGGCGAGACCACGAAAAGATTTTGACTACCTTGCCAGTGAAATATTCCATTTACCCTTCACTCAATCTTCACTGGCTACTTGGTATCTTCTTTTGGATTATAGCAGCTTGTTAGGCCTATATTATTGACATTCATCAACGAGATAGTAGGATATGGCGCCGCCGATCCAGTCATGCTTGAGGGGCTGTTTCGCTTCGTGTCCATGGATTAGCAGCAGAGACGACAGACACTGATTCTGTTACGATTTGCCTGCCAATATCTACTGCCATCATTATCAACTTGCATGTCGATTTCCTTCTGTCAGTGTAATATGGTAAACGGAAATTTCAAGGCAGAATCGACTCATAGTTACAGATTCCTTTGCTTCGAAAATTGTTCCGACTACCTTTGGTACTTCATTTCCCTGTCATACATGGCATACCAACTCTAATTCATCTCTCATAAAGATCCTCCATGACCTGCCTGCCTTATACTCTGATGCCGTGATCATTGTCGACCTTATGCATACTTAGGTTCCACTAAACGCAGGTCAACAACTGCATTGCCAGAACCTATCCTCGGTCACATGCCAGGAGGGGCACCTACTCGTCTCTTTTTCTCGGATGTCTTGGATTTGTTCACGTCTATCGTCCGTAGCTGCCAGAGCATTCCCATCAAACTGGCCACTACGGCTCCTTCCCATGCTGTATGCTCGCGTCCAACTGGTTCCGGTAGCAGCAGAACCCCCTCACTGTGGCTCTGAGACAGCGAGTCACACAGGCCGGCATGATGATAGATAGCCAGAATGCCGGGTTCCCCTCCATGCAGATTCAACGGGAAGGGCACAGATGCCGATGAGGGCGATGAACCCAAATCCACCAATGTGTAGCGCAGTGGACCGTCTTGGACCGGGTGAATCTGCCATTGATACACCTTGGGCTTCTCCCCAGGGCGAGAGAAGGTAAAGTAGGGATGTGGAATCGTATGCTTCTTTCGGATAGTTGGAGGGATAGGAAAGGAGGTAGCCATGCGCATGAGAGTGCTATCGGGTGATCCTGGAAAACGGAGGATCAGCGAGCAGCCCTCGTCTAATGAGGATCCGATTATGCTGTTGATTGTAATTCACAGTCAGAAGAAGGCTCCAATACGGCTCGTGGACATGCAGGACGATCTATAACTAGATCGCACGACTCACACTTGAGACGCAGGATCCTGAGTTCCGAGAGGAACTATCCGCTGTGCCCACACGACACCGCCGCCATTCTCAGTCTGTTCCAGGTTCACGTTGTATGCGACTGCCGCCCCGAGTTCCTCTCCCTGGGGTTTCGGCATCAAGCCAAGCTGGACAGTGTACAGACTGCTTCCGATCGGAGTTTCCCCCATGGACTGGCGATACCAGTCGCCGATCTCATAGAGGGGCAGAAACGAGGTGTTCCTATCATGTCGAGGGATATATAATACGCGAGTGAAATGGCGGGGAGGTTTGGATGGATGCCGACCGAGTAGGGAGTCAGTCTTTTCTGCGGTCTGACGTTCAAGTTGTTTGGCTGACACGTATTCAACGATGCCGTCGCTCATTGCGGGGGTATGGGGCGATGGCGATGCTACTAGTAGCTGGTTTGAAAATGCGGGGTAATTATGGAGTCTGTGATGTGCACAGTTCGAGACAAAACGTATAATATATAGAGAGAATAGATGAAGAGATAATTCAGGGACTTGCCCTTCAGGAGATGATCACATCCCCTCGGTAAGAGTTATATTCCTTTGAGTATGCGAAGGAACACAGAGTCGTAAGCGCCATGGGCTCTTCGTACCTCTGGCTTTTTTGGTTCTCGTGAATTGCGACCGAATCACAGCCTTGTCTGAGTGGCCTTAATGGAGCTTAGCCGCAGCCACACGACTAGGTAATAAGAGGCAGGGGGACACGAGGGCCGGGGGATTGACTGTGCCAAGGGGCTCATTTGCACATGCCAGCATATCGAGGAATGAGTTTAGAGGACTTCAAAGTTCACGGGGAATCACAAGATTAATGACAAATGAGGTATCGGTATATCTTGCCGAAGCTTCTAATGCAAGGAAAACCACGCCTGACTCTGTCAATGCATCAATGAAGGTTTCCCAGGCGACTGACTCGTTTTTTATCCATGGCTCTTCACTCTGCATATGGAGAATGATGACTTTCTTCGACATTTTACAAACAATTTCGGACTTGAATCTTCATATTTAGCGAGACCTAGATTTGTCCTAAGCTGCTCTACCACAGATAGATCTGGCAACTTATGATGATTCGGACAAAAGGTGAAGAAAAGTACACAGTCGGAAAGCGCGTATCAACTCATGTGAGTGTTGCACGTGACGATATAATCCGAGATAAGGTGGATCACATGACTAGGTACTCAAGCTCGGGCCTTAAAGCGGCACTGGTTGAGAGAGGAAAAGGCCACTCATGTCTGTGTATCATTCGATCAATGATAGAACTCGAAAAGTCCGAAGTTCAGCAGCTTTCGCTTTTATCGAATAGGGGCCACGCTGCCCTGTATATCAACTACCAGTTCTTTTACATTTCTTTTGTATTAAAAATTTTATACACCTTTCGTTCAAATGTGGCAGATTGTTTTGAGAGGCATCTAATTATTCCGTGGTCCCCGGGCTGCACTTTATTTGTCCACTTGTTTCATTACAACTTCTTTCCTTTCTGCAATTGACCATGGAGAGGTATATACCATCCTCGCAAGGTCTGGTGCAATCAGCTCGAGAGAGCCTCCCTGGTTTGGCTTGGCACACGTTTATTGCGGTTCTTGTCGTCTCCTGTATAGCTACCCGCATCATCACCGGCTTCCAAAGCCGGTCAAACAAGATAAGTCATGAAGGCCCACAAACTGTGAGAGTCGCTCCATATTGGTTTCCTTGGGTCGGACATGGTGTCTCGTTCGCTTGGAACCCACTGGCCTGCATCACAAGAGCTAGGTTAGATCTCGCTCCCGCCATGTGAGGAGCATAATCAATGCTAACACGAGCTACAGAAAATCTATGAGTGAGCCCGTCTTTGGTCTTTACATGGGTGGCGTGAAGCAGAATCTTGTGTTGTCACCTTCGATGATACAGTCTGCTTTGTCCGTTCGAGGAGGCTCGACCACCACGCTAATCAACTATCTCTTGGAGAAGGTTTTCGGTGACCGGGGGGGAATTCGCAGGCTGAAGCCCGCAGATCATCATGCAATCTGTCACAATATCCCCAACCAGTTCATGCGGAATCCCTTCATTACAGAGGCTTCCACGGCTGCTGTTCGCATGATTGAACGAGAAACACCTAATCTGGTGAGCTTCTGTCGCAGTATTGTAGACCAGACACAGTGGGAACGTGGCAGCAATGTTACAGTCCTTGAGACCAGTGATACTCCTGTCTGTGAAGCCAATCTTTACGCTCTCGTGAGAAACTTCGTCGGGCAAATTACGACTACGGTGATTATGGGTCAAGCTCTTGTTGATACCTTCCCGGGTCTGCTTTGGGACTTATGGACTCTCGACAGCCAATTCACCACTCTCTCGGCCGGTGCCCCGTACTGGCTTCCGCTACCAGGTGTATCTGCAGCGCATGCGGCCCGTGATCGACTACTTCGTACCCTCGCCGCTTTTCACAAGGCATTTGTTGCCTGGGACGATGGAAGAGATCCTGGTTTCGAGTTGCGTGACCTGGATGATGTTTCGGAGCCAATCAAGCAGCGTATCCGCACTTTCAGAGAGCTGGGATTAAGTCCTCTCGCCAGCGCACCATCACATCTGTCTTTGCTTTGGGCTATGAATGCAAATTCGACTAACATTGTTTTCTGGAACCTACTTCGCATATTCGCCGACTCCAAACTTCTGGAGGAGGTTCGAGAGGAAATCTCTCCATATGCCAAAGCTTTCAGGCCTAGCCGTCAGGAAACTGGATTCCCTATCCAGGATCCTCCGAGGATCTCCATTGATCTAGAGGGGTTGCTTAAATCCTGTCCTGTACTCAAGGCCAGCTACTACGAAACCTTGCGTCTTGACTCGGCATCCTTCTCCTTCCGAGAGCTTACTTCTGATCTGACCATTACCGAGTCCGAGGGAGATGCTGCATTGGATGGATTGAAAGATCCTCGGACATACAAGCTTGAGAAGGGCGAATATATTGCTATCCCACATGGCGTTCATCAGAATGATAACCGCTATTTCCCGGACCCACGCAGATATGATCCGTCGCGATTCATTCTGACGGATTCCGAGACAGCGGAGAAGAAAGCTGACATGCACACCATGAAACCTTTTGGTGGTGGCATGTCCGGATGTAAAGGACAGGCATTTGCAGAGAGAGAGATACTGGCCTCCACCGCCGCAATCATCTCAATGTGGGATATTACTCCGGTAGGGAAGGGTAATTGGACCATTCCTGGTCATAAACCTGCCACCGGTGCTTTTCTTCCCAAGAAAGATGTCAGAGTGCAGTTGAAAGTAAGGGTATAAACACCATACATTGGGGTCAAAATGCTCGATTTGATTTAGCGTTAATATAGCGATTCAAATATTCGGTGGAGCCATTCAATCCAACATTATCCGGGTGTTTCATGAAGATGTGCTGTTATCATTTATCCTCCCTTTCTTCTCATGATACCAGGTTTGTTGATAGACTTCGTTTTTACTTCGCGGAGTCGCACTTCTGATGCCATCAACTTTGTCATTCTTTGCAGATTTAAAGATCCCCGGTTAATCCCCTTGGACTTGAACCTGAAGTCTTGGAAACAGTTGAATCGGCTTCATCTGTCACATCCATACTGCGATTGCGCACTCCACCTCAGAATGATGACTGGAGATGACCATCGCACAAAAGTTGATTCGCTACTTGGTCCAAAAAAAACAAGACTGAATCCTCTTTGTTCGATACGAAACTAAGAGTTCCCCAGAGCTTTGATGGTGGCTGCGGAGAAAATTCCGAAGAACGGAGATACTCCGATGAGGAGTATCAACTATAGTCTGATCGCATCATCGCTGGAAGACTGGAAAGATAAAGATTCACAGACACTCAAGAAACGGCATCGTGAATCTCCCAAAACATTACTTTGATGACGACCATCATGACGCAGATCGATGACAAGGACGACTCACTCCACAATGACTACGACATCTTGAAACCCATAGCTTCTACTTCCGGGCTTCGCCAGGGCCTCACATCCTACGGTGACGCCCATTTCTCGCTGTTCCTCCGGAAAGTGTTCATCAAAGCACTGGGGTACTCTGAAGATGCTCTTGACCGACCGATCATTGGAATCATCAACACATATTCCGGGTTCAACCCGTGCCATGCCAATGTACCACAGCTCATCGAGGCGGCTAAACGAGGCATACAGCTCAATGGTGGATTAGCTATAGAGTTCCCTACCATTACCGTCCATGAATCGTTCTCGCACCCAACTAGCATGTTTTTGCGGAACTTGATGAGTATGGATACGGAGGAAATGATCCGGGCTCAGCCGTTGGATGCATGTATCATGATTGGAGGTCTGCAATCGCCCTTCTCCATGTGGAAGCCATTTCATCCATTCAATATACTGAGGCGCCGGGAAGCCGTCATTATCCCGTGAGCTGACAAAATTCAGGATGCGACAAGACTGTCCCGGCACAGCTGATGGGAGGCATCTCTGCAAACAAGCCGATTCTGCCTCTGATAACTGGCCCAATGCTCCCAGGAAGTCATCGCGGTCAGAGGATAGGCGCTTGCACTGACTGCCGAAATAACTGGGCAGCATATCGAGCGAAAGAGATAGATATCGAGGAGATCTCGGCTGTCAGTGAGGAACTCGCGCCAACAGTTCGTGTCATCGTCGACCCAGATTCACTGACTGCATCCGTTGACAATTTCTTAATAGATTGGAACTTGTGGTGTCATGGGCACTGCTAGCACGATGGCTTGTATCACTGCTGCTTTAGGACTGATACCCCTCCGAGGCGCATCTGCTCCGGCAGTCTCGTCAGGGAGACTTAGAATTGCCGAGGAAACTGGCGCGAATGCAGTGAAAGTCGCAAATACTAAGTTGAAGCCACAGGAGATTCTATCGAAAGAATCGTTCTTCAATGCGATCACGGTTCTACAGGCAATCGGAGGATCGACCAATGCCGTTGTGCATTTACTTGCCATCGCGAACCGGCATCCTGATCTTCAAGGGGTCATCACTCTGCAGACATTTGAAGAAATTGGTCGCGTAACGCCTTTGTTGGTTGACCTAAAGCCGAGCGGCGACAATTATATGAATGATTTTCACAACGCGGGAGGAATGCTGGCTCTATCGCATGTACTCCGGCCACTTCTTCACCTTTCAGCCAAGACTATCACGGGTCAGACATTGGGCGAGGTCCTAGATGCTTCGCCATTCCGGCCGTTCCCATATTCACAGCAAATCATCAGACGTCTTTCAGGTCCTCTGTTTCCGTCGTCTTCTCTGGTCGTTCTTCGCGGCAACATTGCCCCTGACGGGGCCGTAATGAAGGCTTCCGCATCGAAGGACCGTTCTCTGCGTACACATACTGGCCCAGCAGTTGTTTTCGAAAATTCTGCCGATTTAGCACAGCGGATTGATGACCCAGATCTTCCAGTAGAGAAGAAGTCCGTGCTTGTTCTCAAGGGAATTGGCCCCATTGGCAATCCCGGCATGCCTGAAGCGGGTCTCATCCCTATCCCGCGCAAGCTTGCAACCGCAGGTGTCAAGGACATGCTGCGGCTTTCAGACGGGCGAATGTCTGGAACTGCGGGAGGCACAATTATTCTTCATATTTCACCCGAATCTGCTATGCCCGAGTCACCTTTCGGCGTGGTCGAGACGGGCGACATGATCACCTGTGACATAGAAGGTAGAAGGCTTCAGCTTGAGATATCGGATGAGGAGCTGCAGGCGCGTATTGATCGAAGGAAGAAGGCGCTGCTCGAAGGAAAAGGACCATGGTTGGGAAGTAGACAGAAGAGGGGCTATCGAGGATTGTATGAGCGGTCGGTGAACCAGGCACATGAGGGAGCTGATTTTGATTTCCTAACTGCATCGGGACCACGAAGCAGTTAATCACCGGTTGGAGTCGAGCACTGAGTAGTCGTGGATGATTAATTTTTTTTTTTTCTTGAGATGGTCATTGAGATAAATCTAGTAGTTCATATAATTATCTAGCGCAAGCAACCGAAGAATGATTGACGCCTGTAATTTAATTACCTATCGGAGTTGACATACAATAACCGACTTGGCACTTGCCCTGCGCTCAAGCCCTGAGTTCAAGCCCTAAGCCCTTTGCCGTGCCTGTTTCATGCGGAGACGCGACGCGTCCCTGCTTTACGCGTCCGGCCGCGGAGGTGAACGGGCTGCTCCGCATGTTCACCATACGCTCTTGATCGATCTTTCGAGATAAGCGAGAATTGGGCTATTTACGGTCCAATACAAACAGCGATTCGGAATCTCAATCATATCTGACTTGTTCATCCAAATCGCTTTCGTCAATGAGCTACGAAGCGATTCGCCCGAGGGGCAGACCAGCTCGTAAGTATACCGACCGCATGTTATATGATCTTCTTCGACTCGTTTGACTAATATCGATGGCAATTAGATACCCCCGGGACAACCGTCTTGACATATACACCAGACGGTCGGAAGGTGATTACCGGCGGCTCGAACTCTGCGATTCGAATCTACACCGTTGGGCAAGATGGGGAGCCGATGACCGTCGACGAAGGCGTCGATGGACACATGGGAATTGGGGCTACTGTGTGTTTCGCGATCAGTCGACGATGATCAGGGACTGACAGAGACTTCAGAACGAATCGTTCATTATGGGCGCCGAAGATGGAACGGTCTGGCAATACAGCATCGAGTCGGGAAAGATGGACAAGTTGCTCGTACGATGCGCTTTGCCAGTGAGGGATATTGCGGTGTCTAAGGACGGCGAATGGGCTGCTGTGGCGAGCGAGTAAGTGCACAGAGTTCCGGGTCTAGGTTTGCGAAACGGCTGACGTTTATTGAAATCAGCGAGCTCACAGTGAAGATTGTCAATGTTGAGGACATGACAAAAGTGAAGTACCTCCGGGAACAAGCCAAGGGAGCGAAGCACGTCACATTTGACCCTAGCGGACGATACGTAGCCGTCTCGTGCACGGACGGTCTCCTTTACATCTATTCATTGCTTTCGGAGGAACCGGAATTGCTACAGAAATTGGACGGTGTCATCCGGAGACTCGAATCAGAAGCCGAGGCAACGTCGCGAGCAGTGTGGCACCCTGACGGGACTGCATTTGCGTCCGCAGAAGCTACTAGAGACATCTCCATCTATTCGACGGCCGACTGGAACAAAAAGAAGGTATTCTCGAATGGTCACAACGGAGATATCACCGCCGTCAGTTGGTCACCGAACGGAGCCCTGCTTGCAAGTGCAGCAGCAGATGGCCAGATTCTGCTTTGGGAGACCAAGACCCAGCAGGTTCTACAGCGGTATGACTTCTCGAATGTTATCAACCTTGCCTGGCATCCTACGAAGAATTCGCTTTCATTCACGACATCTGACGGCGAACTTTTCATCCATGATGATTTCGTGCCGAAGGAGCATCAACCGCTACTTGCGAAGTCGCTGCAGGCCGCTCCCATTTATCCCGGACCCTTGACCGATATCTCAGACAATGTCAGACGGATTTTGGCGAACCGGCCGAAGGAGACGTTGGAGCCTAGAAGGAGAGCAGGCACTCCGGACTCTTTGGATGATATCCTCGGATCTGTTGATGGCATGGATGATTTTGTTGAAGATGATGATGGTGCCGGCTATGCTGAAGGAATCAATGTGCACGGGAAACGAACGAATGCGCATTTGGATGATCTAGACGGCCATGATGACAAGAGATTGATGGGTTCAATCTGGCGGCCCAGGACACACCAGCCCATTCAGCCGGGTAGCACTCCATGGAGGGGTAATAGACGGTATCTCTGTATGAACCCGTCCGTTTGATCTGTTTTTGGATCATGTATGGAGTAGGCCGCTGACTGTGCTAGGCTTGAACTTGACCGGCTGTGTTTGGACTGTTGATCAAGAGACGCATAATACGGTTACTGTGGAGTTCTATGACCGTGAACTTCACCGCGACTTTCACTTCACAGATCCATACCTGTACGATCGCGCCTGTCTAAGTATGTCAAATCAGCTCCACTGGTATAAGGCTGCGTACTGACCTACTCTAGACGAGCACGGAACTCTGTTTTCCAACAATCCCAGCGGTGGTGGCCCAGCCACCATCTTTTACCGTCCCCATGAGACCTGGACCATACGAGCAGACTGGCGAACACAACTGCCTGAAGGCGAGTTTGTTAGGGGTAAGTTCAGCCACGTCAAGCTGATAAGAAACCCGGCTAACTCAATCCAGCTCTGGCGCTGAGCGATTCGTACATTGTTGCCGTGACCACAAAAGACTACGTTCGTGTATATACACTCTTCGGAACACCTTACAAAGTATACAGGCAAAAGAGCCCAGCGGTGACCTGCGCTGCTTGGCGGGACTATGTCATGACTATTGGCAATGGCCCGATTGGGGGTGACGGGAAAGCCACTCTGCGATACACAGTCGAGAACGTCAAACGGGACGAGGTCTGTCAGAACGAAGATGTTGTTGCCATCCCTGAAGGCACAGAGTTGCAAAGTGCCTTCTTTTCCGACGCGGGAGTGAGTACCAGGCCTCTTTTATATCACATTTGCTACGTTCTAACAGCGATTCAGGATCCATGCGTTTACGATTCGGATGGAGTTCTACTTGTATTGCAACATTGGCGCAATCAAGGGCAAGCCCGTTGGGTGCCTCTTTTGGATACGAGGCAAATGGATCGACTGGCTGGCGGGCGCAAGGAAGAGACTTACTGGCCTGTCGCAGTTGCCCAGGACAAGTTCCACTGCATCATCCTGAAGGGAGGAGACAAGTATCCATACTTCCCACGCCCTCTCCTTAGCGAATTCGACTTCAAGATTCCAATTTCCACCGCACCCAAGAAAGAGCCGAACGAGGACGAAGACGAGGCTGCCACACGCAACGACGGCGCCAAGTTCGAAGAGGCCTTTGTTCGTGGAAACATTATGCTGTCTCTATTCCAGGACCTTCTTTCATCTACCAACGCGACTTCGAGTCAGCGGGCCGAGTTGGCAAGGAAGGAGGTCGAGGTCGACAAGATCCTCCTGCAGATGCTGGCCGTCGAATGCAGGGAAGGCGAAGAACGCGGCATGAAGGCTCTGGAACTGGTGCAAATGATGCGCGATCACAATGGCAAGATGCTGGAGGCAGCTGCCAAGGTTGCGCAGAGATACGGCCGCGGCGTTCTGGAGGATAAGATCCGGGACTTGGCTGAGAGGCGGTTTATGGGGGAAGGGGACGATGATGAACTGGCATGAGGATTTAACGGTTGGACTTGATGATCATCATTTGTTATATTACTATTGCGGTCAGCGTTGTAATCATGAGTGTCATGGCTCACCAGGGATTGATAATGATTCGATTTGGCTAGAGATAATTAATCGGATAAGTACCTATTGGCACAGAAATTCTCTTGTAATATTGCCTTCTCGTCATATCATGCAACATACTTAAATGGACAGTCCTTATTCCCTAATACCAGAAGAACCAATCATCCATGTAAAATTCATGCTGACAACGACAGAGTACTATGCATCTTCTGTCGGTAATCAGTATTATTTTCATTTTCTTCCTATTAAATTCTCGATGTGGTTCGTAGATCCCAGCGGTTCGGTCTCGGCGCCTGTCAACGTCATTGGCAAAAACATCCAATCGCTTTTACCCCCTTCAACTTCTCAACTTCCAACTTTTTTCTTGTCCTGGTTCCATCTCGACATCTTCAAAATCTCAATCAAGTACTTATATGGATTGACACAAGCTGCTGCCACCGTCTTGTACGGCGCTTGAAAACTCAGTCCCTCTTTTCTCTATGTATCATTCCAATCATCATCATCATCATCACTTCTCTCCGTAATGCCGAAGCTTCGCTCTTTTCGTTCCCATCTAATCGAACAATGCCGTCTTCCTCTATCTCTGCCTCTCCGCCCTTCCGATCCATCTACCGTCAAATTAATCTTCACTTCCAATCACCGAGCCTTTGTTATCTCGCGAGGTCGACCACTGGCTCATCCGCGTAATGGAATCCTACACGAGTCATGGCTAACATCGGCATCGTCGCCGACGACAGCTTTCTTCTCACCAACGGGTCGTCGGGGATTAGATGGGTTGGATCCCAAGCCCAAGGACAGCGATCATAAATTCCCCGATGAGCGAACCTTGAAATTAGGAAAAAGTGCGTAATTAGTTGGGTGATTTCATTGCCATCCCATATTCTCCAGTCTTTCCCGGCTGGTGCAATTTTCATGATTATGAAGTTGCGCAAGGCTAACTTTGTATAATCGCAGCTCTTCGAACCCTTTCGCCTCTTCTCCCGAACCTCCTCGTCCATCCTCTACCTCCGAAAATCCTCTCGCCAAACGTAACACTTCATCTCTTCCCATCTACGCATCCGCATCTGCCCACCGTGAAAGGCCGAACTCTCTATCGCGCAGCGTTATGGACCGTGCCTGTCGCATGGAGCAGCGTCCCACTCGTCGGAAATGTCAAGTTACAGATCATCAGTGAGCGGATTGTCAAGGCAGGAACGGTCCTGGACCCAGATCGATGCAGCGAAGGCGACTGCGGGGACGAGCGATTAGTTGTACGCTGGAAAACGGAGCCGAAGAAAAATAGCCGTTCTCCTTCTGATACGTCCGCCTCCTCGAAATCCAGCAGGGGCCCGTCTGGGAAACAACAAAGTCATCTATCTTCGTCCAAGGCCGGGATCAACAAGGGTCTGAGCGTGCTTCTTGGCGGGGATGCGCCGATATTCAAGTTATCCAATGAAGAGCAGTTCACGGGCTTGTTCATCTTCTCCTTTGACGAGGAGGGACGCATCCTGACACACACCATTGAACATGCCGATGATGCGAATGGGTGGGATCGGACGGCGAAGTTCGTCACTTTGACGGATTGGCTGATCGGGAAGGCGAGGGGGTCCTTGGATCCCGCGACTCCAGAGTTGGCCATGCAAGGTTTTCGAGGATTTGGCCTTGGGCAGGACGAAGGAGGATTCAGTCATTCTGCATCTTCTCGTCGGAAGTCATGAGTCCTGGAACAGCGTACGCATGTTGGCCAACTACCTGTCCAGCAGTATGAGATCATTTCAGAAGGCGCTTGAAGGGTCTGATTTTCTACATCATTGATTTGACTGTGCCATTTGACGATAAATGTGCCATCTACGCAGCAGCGGGCGTCGAGCGGTTGCTGCTTTCCCTTTTTTCCCTCTCTTGTTCCATTAATTCTTGTGATCACATATACTTTGATTGGCAGACATGGCGTAACTTCGGGTGGGAATTCTGCTTTATAACAATGTATTCATCTACCTTTCATTTCTGTTGTTCACTTGTTTCTATAACTGGGATTATGGACGGCTTTTACCATCTCTCCTCTTTCTTCCTTTCCTGCTGTTTTCCTCGTCTACGATTGACGTTTGTGCTTTTAGGCAATACCCTGAAATCGAACCTACAGGCTGAGTGTCTTTTCGTCGAAAATATTTACACAATGTGGATAGGATTGTAAACACGAGTACACAGCAATTACACTGAACCAGCCAGTGGCCAACTTTCTCATCAGAACAATAACAGAGTCTGCATAGATGATCCAGAAGGTTCGCTTGTAGGTAAGAAACTTATACTTCCTATATCTCACTCTCAATTCCATGAGATGTACATACGCATCAGCTCACAAAGAGGCAAAAAAAAGCCATATATATCAATCGTGACTCATGCGACTTTCAGTTGCTCTTTGTCTTCTTCCCAGCAGCAGAAATACGGGGTGACTTCAAGGTCGCGAACACTCCCAAGCAGACCACCAACATCGCACACCCACCCGTCACATACGCGACCTCGCGCCCGGCCCACCAGAAAAGCGAGCAGAATAGCAACGGCCCCGCGGCTCGTCCGACCTGGCCCCAGCTCCGCAGCCGGCCGAGGACAGCGCCGCGCTCGCCTTCCTGGGCTTCGAAGCTGCCCAAGCTGTTCAAGCCCGTCACCACCGTTGCGCTGGTGACTGCCAACAAGCACCCGGAGGCATAGAGCCCGCCGATGGACGAGACGCGGGCAAGGAGGAAGAACGAGATCGCGCAGGCAACCACGCCGGCGCGGACGGTGACTAGGGGCGGGAGGCGACGGACAACGGTGCCTTGGAGCAGGGACGCGATGAGGCCCATCAACGACAAGAGACGGCCGTTCAAGGCGGATGGGCTGGATGTGCTTCCGGCGTAGATGGTGGCGGTGAGGAAGGGGAGGGAGAATTCCAACCCGGAGAATGGGAGGAGGAAGAGCAGATGGAGGATGTTCAGGATGGCGGGGTTGTTGGTGTGTTTGCGTGGAGATGAATCTGTCTTCGCTGGAGTTGCGCCGGAGTCGACTTCGGCAGCCTTTGAAGAAGGAGTATCATTTCCGAGCTTCGTCAGACGGGGATGCGTCTCGGGAAGACAGACGTAAAGATACGCCGTCTCCAGAATAATCAACAGAAGCGAAACACCGGCCGCAGTCGCAAAGGGGTTAGCAGCCACCGTTGTGATGTTCGACAGCGCAGCTCCCAGGGCTGGGCCGCAGGTGAAAGCGATGCTGAAGCAGGCGCCCACGAGCGCCATGGTCGAGCCCCGCTGGTTCTCGTCGCTGATATCCGTCGCGATGGCGTTCGCAAGCTGGACGTTACCCTCGCTCAGCCCACCGACGATGCGACTCGCAAGGAACGTGCGGAAGTCCGTGGCAGCAACCCAGAGCGCAACGCTCAAGGTGTTGCCGACCATGGAGCAGAGAAGGGCGGTTCGGCGGCCATGTTTGTCGGAAAGGCGTCCGATGAAAGGGGCCGCAATGGCTTGGAGGAAGGAGAAAAGGGAGCCGAGAGCGCCGCCGAGAAGAACAATGTCATAGCGAGAGTCGATGGGTCTGGCGAAGGAGTTCTTGTATGCGTTCAAGTAGTGGAAGACCCGGTTGAGGAGCGATGTAGGAGAGGGGTCTTGGTTGCGGTAGAATGTCAGGAGGGACGGGAAAAGCGGTAGAATGAATGTAAATGAAATCTGTACAAGGAAAAAGAAAGCTACTTTAGTCAAGTTCAATTGCTATGATGCCGAAGAGACGGAAAAAAATAATAATTGCCCACCAGATCCAAAAGAAGGGATATCATCAAGACCGTCAAGATCTTTCTCCGCTTTGTTGCGGAGATGGGAGCGGACGCCATGGTTAAGACGGAGTCGAGTGATGAGGTTCGTTCAAAGGAGGGAAGTGTTGAAGACGATAGCAATCATGTCATTAGGTTGAAAATGTAAAGATTGCAAGGTAGCGATTGAATTTAACCATAATGGAGTTAACTGTCCAGATGGTCTGATCGTTTCAGTCTCGATGCTCCCTCTTAGTAACGAAACAGCAGCGGTTATGTCATATCGAACCCACCCGTGATGTGATCCGACCCTAAACCCTACTCCGTCCGTTCCGGGATGACCATCTATACCTTCAATGAATACTATCTACACATGTATGAGCCAGTTGATCTTTCCATTGAACAACTCGTCGATGTACTTATAGACAGATCAAATCATTCATTCCGTTAGCAAACTGTCACAGCATGAGACACAGCTCTAACACCCTGAATTGCAGACCTTCTTCCTTTCTCCGGTCCCCTGCCAATCCCTGCCGAGATTTCCCACGCCGAAAAGCCATTCAGGCCAAGCCCATATTTAGACAGGACACAAACAAAGATAAAATACAGGTCAAAGATGATGTAGGCCAAACCGATCAGAGTCAAGATGATCAGAAGACTTGTCCTTTTGAAGAAATCGAAATAGATAAACCAGTCCAACATGGCATGCGGCAGAGAAACGAAGAAGAGAACAGAGATATCAAAAGAGCAACAACATGCACGCTCAATAGATGCAGGACATGTACAATCCGGAACTTGTTGAGAGAGCCGCCAGGATACGATGCCAGAATAAAGATTACCGAAAGACTCGTGCCCCCGACTTCACATCCTCACCATCGCGACTCATGTTCCTCATTAGTATTTCGGAAATTTCGGAAATTTCGTTTCGTTCGTAAACCGTAACACCGCGAACCGATGCGGCAAAAGTAAGAAGGAAAAGAAAACCCAGAGGCCAGAAGGGAAGAAAGTGAGCAATGCAAAGGAGAAGCACGGTGTCACGAAGGGCAGAAAGTAACGGGACTGGAGGAGTCGTTGCCGAAACATCGGTTTGCGAGAGCCTCAATTCAAACGGCCGTACAAGCGTAGTGACTCCATATAATTTGACCCGGTAGATCACCACTGGGGCTCGTTAGCAGCAGCAGCAGGAGCGCCGTTGCCGTTTTGACCTCCAAATCCTCCGCGGCCACGGTTACCACGGAACTCGCCTCGGCCACCACGTCCGCGGCCTCTGAACTCACCGCGTCCTCCACGGCCACGGAATCCATCACCGCGGCCCCGTCCGCGACCGCCACGGCTCCGTCCACTATGCTGTCTCTGGTGATGCACCTGCTCGAAGCCGTCGCCTCGCTGCTCCCTAACCGTGCTAGGCTCAGGAATAGTGGAAGGACCCTCAGACCAGGTACCCGAAGCCTCGGTCGTGAGGGTGTTCTTCAATCCGGTATCCACAGATGCGGGGGTAGCATGAAGACCAGTGTCGGTCTCAGAAGGGTTGCGGGGCACCTCGATCCAGCCATCGGCGTTCGCAGAACCAGAAGCACTAGGCTCCCATGAAGACTCCGCCACTGGGTTCGCAGCGTCTGAAACGAGGGTTTGAGCAGGAGGAGGAACCTCCTCAACACCATTTGCGCCGGCAGCCTCAGCCGCCAAGGTGGGATCCTGGAGCTCAGTGAGGCCGGCGTTGGCCACGGTAGGATCCGAGGCGGGGGCAGCTTCCGTGGCGGCGGTCTCTTGAGTCACTGTTCCCTCAGGAAAGACTTCGGAGGCCTTCTTGATAGCACCGTCTGGATAACCGTCAGCAAATTCCTATCAATAAGGTGTAGCACGTGACATACATGTAATCTCCAGCGTTTCCCCCTCGAGGGTGATGATTTTCTCATCCACTCCTTCGATCAGCTTCAGCATGTTACCAACGGCTTCCGTGGTACCGCCGTAAACCTGGAAGAGGACGCTTTCAAAAGCGCGACTTTCGTTGGAGGTAGCATCACCGGAGCGTCTCATGTTGGCAGCGGCACAGAGGAACTTGCTGAGAGCGAGCAATTGTCCCTTCAAGTCCTGGACGCTAGATTTAGAAGCTTCGGCTAGGGCTTTTTCCCGCAAGGCTTGGACCTCCTCCTTGTGTGCTTTCTCCAGTGCAGCTTTTTGGCTGACCAAGCGCTCCTCATAGTGGGTAGCAAGCTGTTTGTAGTGGCCGATCTGCTCCTCGAGCTGAGCGACGGTGGATTGCAGGGCGGGCTTCTTCAAGGCCTGGGCCTTCTGGTCCGCGTTGATCTTCTTCTCGGCCACCAGTTCATCGAGCGACTTTCCGGGGTTCTCGGCAATTATAGCGTCGACTTTGGATGTGGCATTCTGTAGAGCAAAGTAATCAAGGTCAGTAAGAACGAGCACAGGGCAAGGGTGCGATCGCGGCGACGGACCAGTTTCTTCAAAGCATTGCGCAAGCTCCTGTGAGCACATATAGTGAGTTTTTTTGTTGAATAGACTGAAAGGCATCCAGAGACAATTCAGCTGCGTCATCATGGGAAACCACTTACTTTTGGAGTTCCTTGAGGTAGGTGTGCTCAAAACCGTCGCTCACACCGTTGGTAGCTGCGTCAGCCGCAGCTGCGTGTGAAGCAACGGAAGCATTCGAGGAGCCACTCGCATGCTTGTGCTTGTTCGATGCGGGCTCTGGTTGCGTCTGTGTGTTGTTAAGGGCGGCGGCCATTTCGACGAGAGGGAGTAGAATTGCGAGGGACCAGCTGTGGGCGGGGAATTCAGAGTCAATGGTATCCAATGATAGGGCTGTTGTAGGTGAAGTAAGGTAATCGAAAAAGGAAAATTAAAGGCGGGAGGATTGAGGGTTGACTGTTTCGAGGAAAGCTAAGAGCTGGGGGGAGATAGAGTCATGAGCTGGGATCGATGTGGGTGGAAGACGTCCGAATGTCTACCTAGTCCAAAAAGCGGGCGAGAGCTTGTTGGTTCGGTGGTTCCAGTCGCGTGCTGCATCGACAGCCTAACCCCGTTTGCCCAAACAAAGCCTCTTCCAATGGAACCCGATGGCTAGCGCTAGGAGACAAACAGGGATGATTTCTATGGCTGCAGACATTTTCTACAGGTCATATTTGCCATGATACCAGTCATTTAACTTCATAACCACCCTAAGTCCCTCTTGTCGTAATGCAAGCTTCCATGCGCACGACCCTGTCCTTCATTATTGAGCTGGAGTTCCAGCTACTAGTTAACGATCATGTTTATCAATAATATCGCTGGATTGAGATATCCTCTGGGTATCATTATATACTAGAAAGAACGCCCTAAAGTACCAAGTAAACAAACAGATTCGACCAGTAAGTTATGCAGCGTATTGGGAACCATGCCATGGGCCAGCGCCCTAAGATCAATAAGAGGCATTCAACCTTTGAATTTCCGTAGGGTTCGCTGACAAGATAAGTCCGCAAAGATCAGCAAAGTCCAATCAGTCTTCAGATAATTCGGATGGAGTATGGTGGTGGGGTAGGAAATGTGATGAACACACCTCAGTAACCTTCCGGATCGAATTCGCAGAGATGTTCTTCTCGCCAGCCTTTCGCGACCGGATGGATGCTTCCCGCATCAATCTGCGGCGTACAGCAATCAGTTTACTAGGTTCATACTCTCGGATCAAGAAGTAGTGCATCGGCAGGTCGACGGCTCAGGATATAATCGTGTGTCTTTCGGTGGACTCACTCTTGCATGAAAAGCATGTAATCCAAGAAAATCTATAACAGAGTCGACAGGCGCATAAGTCAGCAAATTAATAGTTTTCAACGATGACAATTCAAAGAAATTGAAAGAAGTAGTGCCGGCACAAGGAAGGCAGGAGCTCACAAGAATATCTGCATTCTTGCTCACGGATCGATTC
This sequence comes from Hamigera avellanea, assembly GCA_027569715.1. Classification (NCBI taxonomy): domain Eukaryota; kingdom Fungi; phylum Ascomycota; class Eurotiomycetes; order Eurotiales; family Aspergillaceae; genus Hamigera; species Hamigera avellanea. The sequence goes on from JAPDKU010000116.1 coordinate 29,648, forward strand.
GAGTGTGCTTTGACGATGCGCTTGACGGTTGCGCGAGGATAAAGCTTCTCTGTCGCCGCCATCGTGTCAAATGGGGCTGATCGAGGCAAGCCGGATGACAATAAGGAGTAATTCAATGCACGATGTGATCTTCAATAAGCAATGGATTGAGATGATGGCATGTGCAGGACTCAAGCTTCGTGCTTAGGGAGGCGCTAAGCACTTATCAGTCCCGTCGAGATCCTGTTTACCGCATGTGGGGAAGTTGGAGCTCAAGCTGGAAAACTACGGCGGACATCGGCTCCGGGCAGCGCGAAACACCCACTGTGCATCATCTGGACACACTCGCCATCAATATCAAATAATTAAGTCTACAATTGATTTCTATGTTCCAATGCATTATTACACTCCAACGCTAAGTGGCGGTAAATTTGGCGGAAACGGCTACTTTTGACGCCATTTTAAGCGTCCTATTTACCAGAATATTAGTCATCAAGAATCACGTGATTTTCTTCGGCCCACTTTTACCTACCTCCACAATGTACTGACTCCTGAGTTTGGCCTAGCTTTCGGACTATTACAATGCCGCGTGGCTTGAATATCAGCATCGACTCCGATCGAGTGGCGGGGCTTCGTTTAGTTGGCTGTACAATCACCACTATAGAACAAGAAGTCGCGTACCGCCTAAGGTATCATCTTCCATCGTCGTGTAGGCGTCTTTTCAGATGGGTCCTGAGCATTCAGAACATTTTATCATGAAGTGAGACGCAGAAGCATTATTACGAGAAAAATACAGGGATCCGAAGTTGATTATCAGCGAGGATTGGATTTCCGAACCATGCATACAATTTCACCCTACTCAGAGTTCCCACCCACGGCTGTCGAGGTACCAATCTGTCTTAGGAGGTCGCTTGGCCAGTCTGTACATGACGTAGTTTGTATCAGACCATTTCTGGCTGGGGTCAATAGGGCCAGCATTTCGGAAACCTGAGATATGCCTGAAGATAATAAGAATAAGCATACACCCTTGGATACCACCTCGGGGACAAGGGATATCACGTACATCTTTCCGGTCAACTCATCATAGATGAGCTTCGTTGAGGTGGCCACACGTGGCTGGATACCGCACGGCACAAGCTGTCTTATTGATACGTTAACTCTAAGACACGACATATGAAAACAGAGTATGAACTTACTCATAAACTCGGCGAAATTCTTTGCGGATATCATCGCGGACTTTACGGTCCAGCTTCCAGAAATACTTCTCAGACAGAGGCTCCCCAGGAACTTTATCCCAGACGATAGAGCTGGTGAAGCCCCCGGGAATAATGCCGTCATGTCCCTGCTGTCCTTCTTGGTAGCCAAGAAGACCGGGACAAATTGCAGGCCATTTCCTTCAGCGTCTTCAATGCCATCAACTCAGGATGCTGAATTGGCGGGACAGCCTGGTTTGCTCGAATTCCGGAGTTCAAGCACTCGGTGCCGACGACAGGAATTTGATGATATATTCGCATAAATGCTGGCTTCTTGGCTGGGTCATCCTTACGATAGCAGAGGAATTTAGCGGCGGTGAATGCAGGACCAAGGCCATCATCGATGTCCTTCTGGGTCATAAGAAGGGATGTCTCCTCGAGCTCCTCAGTGATTACCCATGTCTGGGTGTCTTGGCGTCAGTGGTGACCTCAGTGCCCTCAAGGCCGGCCAGGAACAGAGTTTCAGCGATATGCATGTGGAATCGATAGATTTCTGTAAATCAGAGCGAATTCTTGATGGGGTGCAATTGCAGGTGCAGGGACAGGTTAGGGGGAAAGAAAGTAATGGGAGTTGACGAAGAGGCTGTGACGTACGTTTCCAGCTAGCCTGCATCCTAGGCTGCAACGTGCATACATTTCTTACTCTATCTTTCTTGCTTCCCTCTTTCTTCCGTCCCCATTCACAATGTTACCGTCACCTAGATTACAGTATAAATAAGAACAGAAATCTAGTGTCGTATTTAAAGTAAAATCACTTCCTCAGAAGAGAAATTCCTCGACTTCGCAGAAGTTTCCATGCGTAGAACGCGCCAATCGAGCCGGTAGCTATCCTCCATGCAAGGAAAACCCAGATGGCAACTCGAAGACGATCGTAATAGCCCTTCAGCATGATCCCAACGGCATAAGCAGTGCCATCCGGGCTTTTTTCAGAGGATCCGTAGTATCTGCCCACACCTAGTCCCCCGATTCCGACCTCGTTATGGTCATGGCCGGTCTCTTCCGTGACGGGTAGTGCAACGGTCATGTTATCCGCCGCTGTCTCGTTCGCCCGGAGTCCAGATTTTACCCTGAGCGAATTGCGTTTCCGCAGACGATAGGTTAGGAGACTCACTATCAGTCGAAGATCGGGAGTCGTGAAAGTTGGATAGTTCCATAGCTGAACGGCTGTGTGCGGGGGTAGCATATCTAGAAAATCAGCCAGTATTCCAAGAGTCAATCCCCAAAGAAGAAGAGGCCGACTCCTGTCGCCGGAATCTGCTTGATTGCTTAGACACCATGTCTTGAACATCTGGAAAAGCGACCAATCGTGCTTTGGATTATCATCCTCGGGAATGAATCCGGGGATGGAATTGCAGTGCACGCTTTCCGTTGGCGTTAGTTGAATAGCGGAGAATTGCATCAAGCCCATAAGTGACCGATATGCAAGCCGGGCGGCGAAACCGCCCCTTTTGACGAACCGTTCCGAAACGTCAACATGCTCTACGGTTCGCAATGATGGTGATAGGAGAGCCCTGAGGGAAACCCAATGCGTCGATGCCACTTCAGTGGGTTGCAACTTGAGCATTGGAGAGTCGCTGCGGGTAGACAGGAAAACAAAAGGACATAGCACCATCAACCTAGTGATATCAGCACGTCGCAAGAGGGAAACTGAGTGAGACGTCATACGGTATCGAACCCCAACTTGTCGTGACAACTCGCTCCGGGAGATTTCCCACATGTATACAATCGTCTGTTGTGAGATCGAATCCGATTTCCTCGGACGCCTCTCGAATCGCAGCCGCCTTATCATCTGCATCTTCTGGGTCTCGCTTTCCACCAGGAAGCGCAACATGGCCTGTCCAACGATCCCCAACACGAGAAGCGCGTTTTATAAACAGGACCTCTGGGTCACCATGCTGGACCCACGATTGGCCAAAGAAAGCTTCGAGCTGTTCTTGGACTGAAAGGGATCGGTCAGGGGTTTGCGGAGAGGGAGAGTCGGGCCAATGGTTGTAGGTGGGTCGCACTCGAAGAATGAGAGCGACTGAAGCGCGTTTCTTGCAGTTCGATGGATTAGGGACATGAGGATATGGGCGTTGATGAAGATCTAGTAAGACATCATGGAGGGAGGTAGGCAGCGATGCCGACTCCAGTTCTGACTGCATCAGCAGGGGATATGAAGTGATGTATCTAACAGGAGGAGGTATATAACTATGAATAGAATAAAAATATATGTGACAATCTATAGAAAAACAGTCGAAAAAAAAAACAGAGCTGCTCCAGTGACGTATGCCCTGAATGCACCTGCGTTCGTGTCCCAGGTCGAAATCGCATCGGAAGGCATGACCAATGGGAAAGCGTTGATGAGCCCAATGGGAACGCGATCGGAGATCGTGGGGAGCAACTTTTGTCCGATCCGAGGGCCGAAACTTGGAAGCTCCATCTGGCTGCAGTGAGCTAGAGTGCACGTCATGGCTGGTGATTGGTTGGAACTCTCACGTGCTGCAAGCAGCTGTTGGCGTCAGTTCTCGGCCTTCTATTACCCTTGTCTCTTGCGAAGTTGCGAGCCTCTGGCTAAGAGACCCCCGCAGCTCGTTCATTTTCATCCGCAGCTTGAGAATGCAAATTTTCTCTTCTCCTCTTTATCCTACCTTGAGTTGTGAATTGAACCTGTGGTTCATCTCAATTCCCACCCTCTTCTACCCTGTTGAACACTGTTCCCAAATCGTCTTGGTCTCTATCTCCACAGTATCGAAAGACGGGCCAGTCCCCGCAACTGATCTGCCATGCGTTTCGGCAAGACCCTTCGAAATTCCGTCTATCCTCCATGGAGCGGTAAATACATCGATTACCATAAGCTGAAGGTGCTATTGCGAGAACAGGATGTGAGAGGGGAGGATACCAGCGACTCCGAAGGCGCCCCATGGACGGAACAGGATGAAGAGGCATTTGTGCAGGAGTTGATCAACGTGCAGTTGGACAAGGTCAATGCCTTTCAAGTCGAAACTTCTAAGCAGCTGCGAGAACGTACCTCTGAGTGCGAGGCCAAACTCCGTCCACTGGCACCCGGCCCCGAGCAGGAGACTCCTGCTGTTGATGAGGAGAGGAGAAAAGCAATTGCCTCTGAGGTCCTCCAGGAGTTGGACAAAATCACCAAGGAAGTCAGCGAGCTCGAGAAATACAGTCGCATCAATTTCACCGGCTTTCTGAAGGCTGCGAAGAAACATGATCGCAAGCGTGGTGCCAGATACCGCGTGAAGCCTCTCCTGCAAGTGCGTTTGTCGCAGCTGCCTTTCAACTCGGAAGACTACTCGCCTCTCGTTCGCAGATTGTCGGTTATGTATTCTTTCGTCCGTGAGATTCTCAGCCAAGGCACTGTTGAGTCTAAGGATGCAACCGAGCCTCGTTTCGGCCATGATAACTACTCGTCCTTCAAATTCTGGGTCCACGCAGACAATGTTCTGGAGGTCAAGACGTATATATTGCGTCGATTGCCCGTTCTGATTTACAATCCATGGAATACGAAGGATCTAACTACGGTTCCTGATGATCCCACCATCACCTCTCTCTACTTTGATAATCCTCTGTTCGATCTGTACAACCAGAAAGTCGCCAAGGCACCCGAAGCTGGATCTTTGAGATTGCGTTGGACAGGACAGCTCAGGGACAAACCCTCCATCTTCCTCGAGAAGAAGATTGTCACCGATGATGACCGGAGCCGAGAGGTGAAGGTGCAGCTGAAAGAAAAGCATGTGCAAGAATTCCTCGCAGGCGATTACAAATTCGACAAGAAAGTTCACAGAATGTCTGACATGGGCAACGGAGAGTCGGAGCAGGCGGAGTCATTGAAGAAAGATGTGGAGGAATTGCAATCGTTCATCAAGGAGTACAACCTACAACCCATGCTTCGCGCCAACTACACCCGTACCGCCTTCCAGATCCCTGGTGATGATCGGATCCGCATTTCCCTTGACACCAATTTGGCATTGATTAGGGAGGACTCTCTGGATGCGGAGCGCCCTTGTCGCGATCCAGCCCAGTGGCACCGCACGGAGATCGACAAGGCTGCAATGGAGTACCCTTTCAGTACAATCCGGACGGGTGAAATTGTTCGCTTCCCTCACGCCTTGCTGGAGATCAAGCTGAGAGGCAACGCGCATAATGCAGAGTGGGTGAAAGATCTCATGGTATCCCATTTGGTCAAGGATGCACCCCGGTTTTCCAAGTTCGTTCACGGTGTAGCTCAGCTGTTTGAAGACTACGTCAACAGCTTCCCCTTCTGGCTGAGCGAACTGGAGAGTGACATCCGTCGTGATCCCGAGACTGCTTTCCATGAGGAGCAAGAAAGGCTCGCCAAACGGGCGGAAGAAGACATGGCGGTAGGAAGTTTCCTTGGAAACAGGGCAAGCAGGGCAAGCTCTTCTATCCGACCGCTGGTCGGGTCTCCTGTCTCCAAGGTCCCCGAAACAGGTTCTCCTTCGCGGGCAAAGAAAACTTTACAGGCTGTGCAACCCCAGCCAGAACCTGCTGCTGAACCCGAGGGCCGTGAAGAGGAGGTCGAGGCCGAGGAACCAGAGGAGGGTCCTTTTTCCTCCCGCCGCCTTGCCTCTCTTTTCCCATCCTTCTCCCGCCCTGGACGCACCCAGCGAGACTCTGTTGTCTTGCCGCCTGGTGTTCGACATCCTGGCACCTGGCTCAAGGATGCTGGACCTGTTCGAGTTGAGAGCAAGGTGTGGCTTGCCAACCAGCGTACATTCATCAAATGGCTGCACATCAGTATCCTGCTGGCTTCTCTGTCATTGGGACTATATAACGCTGCAGGTAAGAACAACGACATCGCCCGAGCTCTGTCTACGGTGTATACCTTCTTTGCTCTATTTGCTGCAGGCTGGGGATGGTACATGTATGAGAAGCGAGCTAGACTCATTCGTCAGCGAAGCGGCCGCGACCTAGACAACATGTTTGGGCCGGTTGTTGTGTGCATTGGACTGGCTGTGGCATTGTTGTTGAACTTCGGCTTCAAGGTATGTGTGTCTTGCTCGTTCCAGACAACAAACTAATAACATTCTGTTTAGTATGCTGCTACTATGAAGAAAATCCATGAGAGACAGCCTGCAATAGATTCAGCGGTCTTCTCCAACACTTCCGCTGCAGTCGTTGGCGACTCGAATTCCTGGAGGCTTGTGAACCAGGGCGCTGAGGTTGTGTGAGGAATACGAGGCAAAAACAATCGCCATCGATATCTCTCATGACCTAAAGCACATGATTTTTTCCTTTTTGATCTTCTTCGGTCATAGATTCCTTGTCATGTCTCTATGCTCATGTTATTGTAAGACCCCGCTACCGAGCAGCTAGTCTCGCTATCAGTAGTGATTGCTCGCTGTTGTGCTACTCCTGTGTACAAACCCATGATGTCTCTGAATTGCTTGTTGACGCATGCTGTACGGATGTATGATTCTCTTGCTTTGCATTCCGGCCATATCAGTTTGCAAAGGCCGGACTTGGAAATGTTTTTAGAATGTTATGAAATAGCGCTCAAAGAACGGAACGATCACTCAACCTTTTCTCACATTTTTTGAAGAACTAAAAGGCGTGTATATAGTGCTCTCCACCTCCGACCCCTTACTCACACGGCTGTCGTATCACTACTGTCTACCCAGTAGTGGCGTCCGCTCGGGATCAGGCATATCCATCTCTCGTCCTCCCGTGGCCACCGCCCCAGAAGGACTTGCTTCGGCCGACCCTTTCCGGGACCCAGGACCGCTGTGAACATAACTATCGAAGCTGATTCTATATGGAGAATGAAAGGTTGAATTGGAGATAATCGCGTTACGGAGAGCACAGGGGACATACTGATCGAAGAATCCAGCGAAAAGCCACAAATACCCCGTCCCGAGGAACGCAATGATCCATTCCAATATCCCCGCGGTGCGATAATGCGCTTGGTCGGGCATAGTGAGCGAGATGAATGCGATTCCGAGGAAGACTTCGAGGATTATCAATGCGGTGGAAAGGGATGCGCTGCCAATCCCTGAGTTATTGAACGTGTTCTTATTGGCAACCCACCAATTCGGAAGCATCAGAATCTTCCCATGTTGACCGTGACTTCGAGAGAAGGATACTCACTAAGCCCTCACTTTCAAGCTCTTCCTCCCCCACCCATTCTGCCGCCTCCCTCGATGATAAACGTACGACACGAACCCCACCACTTCATTCGAATACACGATTGCCGTCCCGGCTGCTTGCAAAGCCAAACCCGCAAAGCAGACCCGAAGAAACAAACTGTGCGCGTAATGGTATCGGAAAGTATCCATGATTCCTAACAAGATAAGGGCAATGCTAGCCACGGCCGAAGCGAGGATCGAGAGAAGCGAGATGAAGCGGAGGGTTTTGGTGGTGTTGTCGTCTTCGAAGTCATCGTCGTCATTGGCATTATTGTTGTTGTTGTTGTTGTTGTTGTTGTTGTTGTTGTTGTTGTTGTTGTTGTTGTGTGTTGGATGGTTTCCATTTCCATGGATAGGATCCGGTAGGGACGGCTCGGTCACGGCGAATCCAGGCTCGTACCGCATCACATGCACCGCTGCAACGGTGACCCAGAAACAAACGCCAGTCATCGAGACGCCGACGAGGAAGAGGGGTTTTAGTTCGAAAGAGGCGATGTCCGAGATGAATCTGGAGGGAAAGTCGGTAAGCGATTCCTTCATACTCGGTTCCTATGTGACAAAACTCGGAACTTGATGTAAAGAAAAGGAACCACCAACGCGACATCAGGATTACTTTGGCCCGGATACCGGGGCATTCCACGAGCGGCCCATGTCAGGAGCAATGCGGCCAAAGTCAAAAACCAGACTGTACCGGCGAGGAAGGGGAAGAAGGACAGACGACCAGGTGGGATGTTGAGGACGAGACCGTGGATGGGGGACCAAAGGGTATCGTGGAGACGGAGCAGATGAGGGAGCATTGCAAGAATGGTGGACGGTGTCGACAGTTAAGTCTCTCACGGTTGTTCAATTCTTGATATTGTGGCCGTGATGAGGTAAATATTGTAGTGTTTCTAGGAGTATACTGGTTGTATGGAAAGAGAGACGATAGAAAGGAATTCGCATCCCTGTCAGCCTGTTCTCGCAAGTGCTCTCGTGACAAGCCATGAGTGGTCATCTGATAACAGCAATGGATGTCAATGCCAAGTTTATTATTCTAATTATGGAATGTAGTACAGTTAGAACTTCCAAGGAATTGGAAACTGCCCAAGGACTAAGACCTTCCCGATGATGTCATGGCGCGGGGAAGCTGCGATTGCAGATCTTCAACACTGATTAATCTTCTCAGTAAGACTCGATCGAAGACTAAAATCAATATTAATTATTAAATATAGATCAGATGAGACCTACATAGTTTATTAATATTAGATCATTGTGTTCTTCTGAGTTACTCCCGGATTGTGCCATCAAGTTCCATCTTCACCCCCACCAGATCCAAACCCACGGACGAAGCTGACAAATCCATTCGTTTGCTTTGCGCGTGTGTTACTGGGATTGCAGCCAGAATCACGGGGATTTCCTCAACCTTAGCTAGTTTTCCGTCTCATCTCCATGATACGAATCCATTCACCGGACTCGACTTCCGCTTTGTTTTGTGGGCGAGGCCAAATCAGAAGTGCATCAAAAGAGGTATGAATGTCAATTCAACACCCGAACCTATCCGAACCTAATTTCTCCCAGTTGCTTTTCTAGCAGGGGAATAGGTATAAGCGTCTGTATCGCCCCAATTGACGTATCTTTTAGATCTGCTCTGTTTCTGCTGGTCCATCCCAACTTGAATCAAGTCAAGATCAGATCGGGAACGATAACGTCAACGAACCATGACCAACTTCAATATCCAGGTCATCTCCGACACAGTCTGCCCGGTATGTTTGTTTCTTTGCCCTCTTTCCCTATCTACATTTTACATCATTACTAACCTAACATATAACAAAAATCCAGTGGTGCTACGTGGGCTACCGCCGCCTCACCCGCGCCATAACGGCGCACCAAACCGCCCACCCCTCCGACAGCTTCTCCCTCTCCTGGCACGCCTTCTACCTCAACCCCAACTCCCCGATCTTTCCCGGCATCAACAAACGGGACCACTACAACGCCAAGTTCGGCGAAGAGCGCACGGGGGCGATCTTCGCGCGTCTCGCCGCCGCCGGCGAACCCGAAGGCATCGCCTTCAAATGGGGCGGAAACTCCGGCAACACCCGCGAATCCCACCGTCTGATCTGGTACGCGGGCCAGAAGGAGAAGGCATCCGGCGTGCCGGACGCCGTCGCGGCCTCCACCGCCAAGGGAGCGGTGGGCGGACTGCAGACGCGGGTCGTGGAGAATCTGTTCCGGGCGTATTTCGAGGAGGAGAAGAATATCACGGATAAGCAGGTCTTGATCGAGGCCGGGGTTGGGGCCGGGTTGGAGAAGAGCGAAGTGGAGGAGTTGTTGGAGTCGGATAAGGGCGGCTTGGAGGTGGATGAGGAGGCCGAGAGGGCGCGGAGGAGGTTTGTGACCGGCGTGCCGTATTTCACAATCCAGGGGAGGTTTGCCGTCGAGGGGGCGGATGAGCCGGAGACCTTTTTGGAGGTCTTCGATCGTGTGAAGAAGGAGGAGAGTGAGAAGGTTGTTTAAGCGGTGGAAAAATGGATTGGTATATATACGAGCGCCTGCATTCTTCCCGCTCTTTTCTTGTTGTTGAAGTTCGAAAGTGATCTCAAGGCTACTTCAAGTACACGCCCGTTTATAGTCCAATGCTGGATGCTCATGGATACTGGATTTAATCTACGATTACTTGCATCTGCTGATAGCAAGATTTACTATTTCCCGAATATTTCGTTTCCATTATTTGCAGGTCGTACCTGGAGATGCAAACGTAAAGCAAGAAAGCAACCGAAATCAATATCCGCACATGACAACTGCCGTTCTGTGTTCCGACGTCGATCGAAGCAGGAGTCTTGCACTTCGCGAGACCGTCAAAGAAATATCGTCTCCCTGAAAGTGGCCCATGGCTGATCACAGCTGTACCGTAGTACTTCCCGAACGCCCAAAACCATGCGAAGACTTTGAAAGATAACACGTCGGCAAATGATGTCCGTAAAGCAGAGGTAAACGACTCCCGCCGTGCATCCGACGCCTGATAAAGAGATACCAATTTGAAAATACACCGTAGAATAGGGGGGGGGGGGGGGGGTTCTGATAATACAGATGGGGAAAGAATGCAACGCAAATGGAAAAGCACCTAACCACCCGACCAGATAGAACCGTGAATAAGAAGCAGAAAACGGAATCGAAGGCAAAAGTCAATGGAAAGGTCCGCCACCTTCCTAGCAGGGTTGAAAAACTTCGCTAAGTAGTGACTTGAGCAATCATGGATATTGCAAAAAGGTATTGTCATACAAGGTCATGGCATGTCATAAGCAAGAGTATTGCTGAGATGAGGTAGAAAAGAAAAACACGAGGAGGGTCGGTGACACCAGAGGCGGGATCTCAAATCAGAAAAGGTATCTAGTAAGTCGCCTGGCGTAACTCGAAGTCGGGAACGTAGTCAAACCAGTCGGTCGTAGGGTTGTAGCGGTACGCCTTGAAGTCGACACCGTAAGGCTTGGGCTCCAACATGTACAGAACACCAAGTGGAACATCAAGGTCGGCTACTTCGTCGCGCTTTAGGCCACGGAAGTAAGCCAGCAGGACACGAGCCACGGAGCGATGGCTGACCAGAAGCACATGGTCAGTCATCCGCTCCACCTCGATGATGATCGCACGAAGACGGTTAATGATGTCCAGATAACCCTCGCCTCCGGGTCCTGGATAGCGGTAGAACAGCTTGTTCTTCTTGCGGTGGGCGTACTCGTCAGGGTATTGCTGGCGGATTTCATCGTAGGTCATGCCCTCCATTTTTCCCGAGTGAAGCTCGTCGAGCATCTTCATCTGTTTCACGTCGTAGTCATCCTCGTTGAAGTACTCAACAGTCTGCACCGAACGCTGCATCATGGACGACCACACACAGAAATTGCGCGGGCGGTCTTTCGAGATGTACGACGGATTGGGAGGCGTGCTGTCACCTGGACGAGGGGGGAAGTGTCGAAACAACTCCTTCTGCCGCTGATAAAGCTCCCACTGGCGACGCTGATGATCAATGAACTTGGCCAAGGCCTTGGCGTATTTTCTACCGTTGTCACTCAGTTCCGAGTCACCGCCGATGCGGCCGAGCTGGTCATCCTTGCTTTCGCCGTGTCTGGTAATCCAGATCTGACGAGGAGAAAGATTGAAGTTGAGAAGATAGTAAACGACTTGAGAGGATATGAAACCGTTAGTCAGATGAGAGACCATCTTACGACCAACATCGATCATCTGAATATAGGCCATGCCGTTCTTCTCCTCGTATTCACCAAGGGGCACATATGACTTCTCGTATAGGGCGACGCGTTTCTTGAAATCCTCCAAAGCCTTGACCGGGTCCTGACCCTTGTAGTCAGGTCCAGACAGCTTCAGACGCATATTGGCTTCCAACAACTCCTGGTCGACGCAGCTGCTCTCGAGGAACAAAATTCCCAGTTCGGGCCCGGCACGCATACGGACATGGTCGACGATCGCTTTGCGACGTTCCATAGTGCTGTTGGTAGCGTCAAGAATACCCACACTGCCACCTTGCTCAAGGATGTAATCCAAAAGCTCGTCAAGGGTGTCCAGCGCCACTTGTTCTCTCAATTTGACGGCACGCTGGTTCCGTGGATCGAAGAAGCTCGCAGATTGGTCCATCGGCTCTGGCGACGCTTCACGCACCAGATCCTTATCGAATGAGGGCTCTGGGGAACCTCCATCGATCGATGGCAACACGGTAGACGGGTCACCATGCTGCGCTGAATCAGGTGGCTCTTCGCCATTGACAAGAATCTTGGCAGCCGGGACAGCTGGCGGGGGGAGAGGCGAGGCACCGTCGGGGGGAGAGTTGTTCATGGTACCAACACTGACGCTCAGCCTCCGGACGGAATCGACAAGGTCATTGTGAACAGCATTCGGGCTCTTGAGGGGGCCAAGCTTGTTCGGAGATGGCGACTTTCCAGCGGCAACACGACGACGCTCACCCACGTTGAAGATCTCCGTGTCGTGCTGGAGCCAATTTAGGTAACGAGCCAGCTTTTTGGTGATGTAGCTCTTGCCCCGCGCGGGGAGGCCCACCATGACGATGACCAACTTCGCACCGACATCACGCTGAGCAATGCGTCCATCCGGAGATACTTTGGATTTGGTAAGACCGGGGATGTCAAGGGTGGTAGCACGAACTCTGCTGGGAGTGGATGCCTGTGAGATACCGGAACTGTGTATGTGTCAGCGGCCAATCATATCAGCCGGAGATGAGATCGGATCACAAGATCAAAATCTGGGGACAAGAAAAAGAAAACAACCCGATCGAGCCCGAAGGCGATCGGCTGCCCATTCGGCACAGTCTCATCGGCATTTTTAGGCACGGGAGTAGCCCAGTAGAAACGATCATATGGAAGTTCTCGGAGTAAAGGAAACCGGGATGTGACTTACATTTGTGGAGAAGGCGGTGCGGTAGAAATCGGGGTATCAGTCAGGGCAATCCCGACGCCGTCCTTGGACGCCTGCGTGGCGGGCTTGTGGGCATCGGAATGCATGTCGTTCCCTAGCGCTCTGCCAACCACTGTCTTCGGAGGAGGCATAAGACTAGAGTCTTTTCCATTCGTGCCATTAGGGGTGCTGTTGGGTCTGGAATTGCTGCGGTCGCGAGTTGAATCGGGGGATGATGCGCTCGTCATGGCCGACCGCGCCATCTCAGAGTGTTGCTGAGCCATCCCCGCGCGTCGCAGGAATGACTTTGGGAACAAAAGACCGGGGATTCGGTGCAGACGGGAGAGTAAAAAACAGGGAACTCAAAAAGGAGCAGTTACAACGACAAGAGGAGCTTGGAACTGCTCTTCTCGACGGCTCTGTGAGTGAGGAGAGAAAAAAAAAAGTGAAGGTGTGAAGTGGGAGGGCGGCACCCGGATGAGTCAACCAGCAAAACGTCACTGTCGCGCTCGATTCACTTGAGCGTCACTCGGCGCGCCTCACTTCCCCAACGTGCTTGCAGCCACTCTCTCAACCACTTAGGGCTGTACTTATTCACTGGATGTTGGGTGAATCAGGGTTATCTCAGAAACAAAATTGATTAATCACAACCCCTCGATGATTTTCTTCACCCTGCTTTAAATATCTCCTGCTTCTGGACGGTCGCTGAGGTGTCTGAATGCACGTGGTAGTAAGAGTGGTATGGATTCACTCGGGTCCTATCTTGGTCCCAGGAACACAGTCGGATTCCCACTTTGCTATCAAGGGCTCAATCCAGTTTGCAGACTGAAGATGAAACGATGGAAATAGAGCCAAGCTGAAGGTGTCTGTTATCTATTTTATTATTTTCTGGTGGCAGGACCATGAAGTCACTGATCTTCTTGCACCCCACTCCCTCTGGTTCCGCCCTGGTGGATCACAGAGGTGGATCGAATGTACTCTTTCAGCAAGAGACCCTCTTGGAAGAGCCGTACCTAAAGTCGCTTTGCAGATCGTCGATGTCAGGAATGATGTCAAAGGATGTCCACAATTTGATTTTTCAGAGTTGGTATCTGGCCCGGAGGACAGACCGCCGTGCTGGAGTCCCTATGTAATATACAGGACTACGGGGGATTCAATCCAGGCGGATCATGTCTGCACGGTAGATCAGCAAAGAAAGCTTGGCTCTGACCAGAGACGATCTAGAATGCTGACCTAGGTAAGTGTGTACGAGTATGGTTATCTTAACCGGAGAATAGGATATATCCATCACAGCTCTAAAAGGACCGAGCCATGCCAAACGCCTCACTACATTGCGATTCTATCACAGAACTAGATGGGATTGGTCCATGCCTTGTTTCCTCCTTACCGCCTATCTCGGGGAGTATACATGCCTTGCATTATAAAAGAGTCCCATCAGATACTTGAGCTCTCGTTAGCTCATTGCCGATGATAAGCCAGGGCGCCGAGTGGTTGGAACGGGTGCCGACCTCTGGTGCGCAACGTTCTTCCGCTGAGTTGTACTCCGTAAACATATCCTTCAGCTCCGTGTCATCCTTGGCAACCTTGGCATTTACCGGCCACATGCATCCTCTGCGACTTCCGTGGTCATCCAAGAGTTCCTTCCGCTCATCACCTTTCCATAGCACTATGGCATAGACTAGACGATGCGACCGCTGGTGGGAGCCAGGGAGCGTGATGTTGGTCGGACGCTGCGGAATTCTTGGCGCTTGGCAGTTACGCAGGGGGGTGGCAGACGCGCACCTTGAGCGGACCTTCGGCGTATTCCGATAAGAAGTTACTGCTGTTCTGTCCTTTTTTCATTTTTGTTGAGAACTTTCATTCCTCCAATTTTAATGTCAGGCCGATGAGGCATGCGTAGGCTGCAACACTCAGGGCCGTCAGAACAACCACGGCGTTCCCGCTAGTTCGGAATTTATGACGATGTACACCATCGTCGCCGACCTCCGAGAAAAACTGGCGATTCCCTTGTTGGCGACGAAAGAGGCCGATCATCAACAGCCCGGTGCCGTAGATAGCGAAGAGCGCACCGATGCTGTAGAATTCCGCCGTGAAGATTTTCAGCACAACGAGGGCGAAGGAGAACTGCGAGAGGGCGGTGCGGACATAGGCGCCTTCGAATGTCCGTTGAGCCGCACGCACTTCGACAATCTCGTCCGTGGTCAGTGCAACGGAGCGAGCACGGTGCATACGCAGACGATATCTATCGGCAGCACGACGCTGGTGACCACGTTAGTGAGATGGTGGTTGTACTGAGCATGGATGCAACGTGTAACGTGCAGCAGAAATGAGGCCACAATATGTTACGGCACCCTACCTCGAACATGGCGTCGAAACCGATCTAAAGAACGGTGAGTTGGGAAAGTGAAGGGAAGGATACTCGAGAATGTTGATCTCCCTGGCTTTGATGGTTTTGGCTGCGAAAAGACAACTTCCGGGTATTGTTATTCTGGAAATCGGCTCCCGATCGAAGCGGTCGTGCACAGTCAACACATGGACCACGGACACAGCTGAAGACGTGCAGCTGACGGAACATCAAGCGGTGCCGTGATCCAGCGTCAAAAGCTCATTGGGTGGAAAATTCACCACTTGTGTTTCATCGAGGGTTGTACCGTATGGATGAGAAGCAGTTCAGACTAAAATCTCGAAGTCAACTTTGAATGCCGACGTAGAGTCAACCCAAGTTCGAGAGTGGGGAGTTTCCCCAACTTGACCGCTTTCTCTCTTTCAGGTTCCAAAGGAAAGACGTCAAAGGAATGGTGTTTGGATCTTACCTAAGGTACGGAGTTACATTACCGTACTTACCGACATCAGTGTGGATTTCTCCACCAATTGATGACGGTGTTTCCGCAATCTTCTTTGTTTTCATTCGCTCCCAGTCAATAGTGGGGAAAGACGCTCTTGGTAATGGCGGGTAATGATGCCGATAACAGTTGTCTTTCCCCCGCTTTCGACACCGAGGCTATCGAAGTTACTGTATTTAATACTGAACTCAGTAGCCGTCAAGCCCTTAGGTAGTCTATCGGTGATCGGACTGTTGGCCGAATTCTGGGGGGAAGGCGCCGGGGCGGAAAAGCTGGAGGAAGAGATAATTACCCCAGTTCGCACTAAATAACTGTCCCCAACCTATTTACGGCCGGCGTCTCTCGTCCTGGTCTTCTCTATTTCTATTCCAGTCCAATTGTACAAGTATTTCCTTCTTCATCTCCCGTTTGTATCCTCCTCTGCACTGTTGGACTGGGTTGGTCGAGCTCCAATCGTTTCAAAATGGGGAAGGTCTTGGATGCGGCAGAAGGTAGTAATCCTTTCTATCCATCCAACCTTTTGGACAAGTTAAGAGCTAACCTGTCATGGGGTATTAACAGTCGCAAAGCACAATACAACTGAAAGCTGTTGGGTTGTTCTCTATGGGAAAGTGTACGATGTAAGATCGTCTTAATCAATGCACCTTAAATCCTTTCAAACTCTCAGGCCATAGAACTAATTTTATCCCTCAATCGAGTTGTGAAGGTCACCAACTTCCTCTCCGAGCACCCTGGTGGTGCGAAAATCATCCTGAAACTTGCCGGCAAGGATGCGACGGAGGAATATGACCCTATTCATCCTCCGGGGACACTGGAGGATAATCTGAAACCCGAAGCATTGCTGGGTACAATCGATCCCAACACTCTACCCAAGGCAAAAGCGCCTGCCGCACCCACAGAGCAGAAGGAAGGACCGCCGCCGATGGAGACACTCCTCAACCTCGACGAGATCGAAGAGGTGGCCACCAAACAAGTCAGCAAGAAGGCATGGGCATACTACTTCTCGGCGTCCGACGACAAAGTAACGAAAAGCTTCAACACAGAGGTCTACCGCTCCATAATCATGCGGCCACGAGTGTTCGTCGACTGTGCTCGATGTGACTTGGATACCACGGTACTAGGACACAAGCTGTCCACGCCCATCTACGTGTCTCCGGCCGCCATGGCTCGACTCGGTCATCCAGCGGGTGAAGCTGGTATTGCGGAAGCCTGTCGCAGTTTCGGAGCCATGCAGATCATCTCCAACAACGCATCAATGACCCCCGAACAGATCGTCGCGAATGCCGCCCCGGACCAAGTCTTTGGCTGGCAGTTGTACGTGCAAACGGACCGCCAGAAGAGTGAGGCGATGCTGGCTCGAGTCAACAAGCTCAAGGCCATCAAGTTCGTCGCCCTGACGCTTGATGCTCCCGTTCCGGGCAAGAGAGAAGACGACGAACGAAGCAGCAATGTGGCCAGTGCTATGCCAGTCCCAAGCTCCGCGAAAGCGGCCGATCGGGCAGCCGACGGCACACCCGATGTCAGCAAAGGATCCGGCGGCGTTGGCAAGCAATTGTTCGCAGGAACCGATCCGTCTTTGACGTGGAAGGAGACCCTTCCCTGGCTGGCAACGCAGACGAAGTTGCCGATCGTCCTGAAAGGCCTTCAGACGCATGAGGATGCCTATATTGCATCCTTGCACGCGCCCCAGGTCAAGGCAATTATTCTCTCGAACCACGGCGGTCGTGCTCTGGACACGGCTCCTCCTGCGGTTCACACTTTGCTTGAGATCAGGAAGTACTGTCCCGAGGTCTTCGACAAGATCGAGGTCTGGGTCGACGGTGGCATCCGACGCGGCACGGATGTTGTCAAGGCGCTTTGTCTGGGTGCTAAGGCTGTGGGCATCGGACGGCCTGCGCTTTGGGGATTAGGCGCTGGCGGTGTTGATGGGGTCAAGAGGACCTTCCAAAGTGAGTTGATTCATTTCGATGTCCCCATTCGGAAGCGATTCGCTAAAAAAGAATTGAACTAGTTTTGAATGACGAGAGCAAGACCTGCATGCGGTTACTCGGTGCGGAGCAAGTTGATCAATTAGGCGCACAACATGTAGGTGTCATTTGTGTTCTAGCTTCACGTCAACTGCTTTTGATTTTATCCTACAGGGTAGACTGACCACAACAGATCAACACCCGCATGGTCGAGCAACAAATTTACGATGGCCCTTCCGGTCTCGAGTCTTTGCGCAGTAGATTCAAGGCAAGACTCTAAATGAGATGATGAACTGTATATATATATATATACACGATGGCATGTCCAATGATTAGCTAGAAGCTGGATATGCTCGCTATATACCATTTTGAAAGATCTCAATGAGATATTGAGGTGGTTGCATTTTCCAAAAGCATCTCCTTTTTGGTAGGCAGCGATCAGCCTGCGACGATCAAAGTTCCATACCAAACAAGGACAGCAAACGATGTGGAGTCATTCTTCACTACTTCTTCCCTAGGTGCCGTCGCTGTGAAGAGAAATATAATATCTCTTCTATAAGACCTTGCCATTCAAAATGTTATGATTGGGGTGTATATGCACACGTAAGTCATATGGTAAATCCCATCAAAGTCCACAGTGGAACAAAAAAATAGAACAAATTTAATAAAAAAGTTTTTTTCTCAACTCGTTGAGAAAAAAAAACTTTTTAGAAAAATGAAAATAATTGACCAGACTGGGGTTCGATCCCAGGACCTTGTCGGTGTTAACGACACGTGATAACCAACTACACCATCCGGCCAAGCTTATATGGCAAAATTAAACTTTACCTGTAAAACGTGTGAACAGTCCAACGCACGTTTTGCCGTGCATACCTTACAGTGTCATATAGCTGGCTTATAAGTGACTATATGTCGTTCTGTCCATGATTTTTGTAGCACATAAATACAAGAAATTAAACGGCTACTATTTATATTCCTGCGTTGTCTATCCTATTCCTGGCTACTTTACCGGACTTTCTAACGATCCATACTCCTTATCTATATCTACTTTGAAACTTGGAAGGACTGATACTGTAAATCCAAACTTATCTAGACTTTAATATCTACTGATTCATTAAGGAACCAAATAAGGCAATGAGATCTTGTCACAAGTAGGAATATGACTATGGTGGGCTTATGACGACTCTGTTCCTATGCCACTTCACGGTTTCTTTGAATTATTGTATCCCCATGACTACGGCCGGCTTATGACAACTCTGTTCCTGTGCCAGGCTACGGGAAGATAGTTTGGTTAAAGAGAATGGTATAGAGATGCAGCAGATAATAGAGGACGACCTGTTGATTATATTCTCTAACAGTATCCACAGCACGGCGCAAACCGGTGACTCGTTAGGTAGTGACTGGAAGGGAGATACTAGCAGGGTTTCTCACGTATATAATAGAAATTATAGAATCAAATTCGACAAGGGTGACAAAGCTCTAATCGGGAATAAATACGGGAGAAAGGACTTCTAGGATAGTTGAGGTAGGGGAAGACAATACAGATTAATATATGACAATTGTATCCTTAGATTATCATGCAGTTGATATTTAAGTTAGTTTAGAGACTTTTAGAAACAATATTAGTCCGATACAACTGATCGGAGGTTACTTATAGATTAACTAATTATAGACTAGGATACTAGGATACGAGTAGAGGGATAGTGCGTGTGCGTATATATAAGATCGTGTTTGGAGTATATCAGGTAAATAAGTCGTCGATAGTGAGACCTGGGTGCGAAATATGTCGTCTAGCACTGTCTTTTCCTATCCCAAACTTATTAATACACTATTTAAGAAGGAGCTGACCTCTTAGTCGGGGTCCTCTATGTAGCAGCTCTCATTGAGCTCAACAAAAGTCTCTTCACTTGGATCTAGGTACGGCGAGCACAGAGGCAGATAAACTTGACTCCCGCATCGGCACACATCTGCGCAATCTGCTCGGAGTGGTAAAAAGATATATTATATATAACCAAGGCTGACTTCAGCTCCGGTCGTGTGCCGCAATATCGAAGAAGGGGTGCTCTTAAGGAATACATACCAGGTGCATAGGAGGTCGACGGACATGGAGGGGCACAGAGGTTCGCTGGTATAAATATGTCTCATGGAATATACAGTATTATACATCACGCATTCGTTCTAAGAAGGAAACAGGTCTATTTTTAGGGAGTGATTGATTATGTATTATAGCCATTTATGGGTTAAGGTGGCTTCGGGTACGGGCCGAGAAACGAGGGGAATCTATTTTCGACTCACTATACAGTACATGCTCACTCCATCATAGCCCTTTACTTCTTACCCTCCTGAAAGTTGTCTTCTTCCTCATCCTTAGAGATAAAAACCTGACTCTTTACGAGGAATTATCTAGTTATACAAAGTATCCGGGTTTCACTAACCGGCCAATCATCGGAAGGAAAGATCGAGTGAATAACGCGAGTCTTTCCGCGAGAATGCCTGACCACAGTGATATAGACCCTAAGAAGGCCTATCTTTCTCGCAATTTTAGAAAGGAGGTGTGACATAGTGATTCGAGTGTTTAGCTAATATCAGAAACTAGCAGCTCGGGCGGTTTGAAAGAAGTATACAACGAGGAGCAGGCAGATAAACGGGAAAGTCGGGCTAACGAAGGAACGGCTCTTAATTATAGCCAAAGCAAATATAATAGTGGGGAAATCATCCTTTCCACTTTACATGAAAAATATGTTGTTGGATCCAGTATTGGGCGACATAGTTCAGGTTGTTCTCCACGACTGGCCAGATGTTCGACTTGACGATCGACTGCTTGCCACTGCTAAGCAAGTGGTTGCCGTACTTGATCAGAGCAGTGGCTCGAAGCGCGGGGCCATCATGCTGAGGGCGGCCCCAGGCACCAGTAAAAGCAGACTCGTTGACGTTGAACTTGGGCTCGCCAATTCCTGAACCATCTGAGAGATCACCGGACGGGTTGGAGACAGTTTGCAACTTGGCCTGGGCAGTGATGTACTGCTGAATGACGGTCTCCAGAGAATTGTCACCGGCGATGAAACGGTCGACCGCCATGGTGAGCGTCAGAGCCGCATCACGCGTCCAGGTATAGAAGTCTGAGCAGCGTTAGCTTGGTGGTACCGAGAAGTATGGACGAATCACGTACAGTCTGGGTTCGATCTGGACGGAGATGCCACAACGATGCCGGCAGATGCCCCGGAGGCACCGGAGCCATTGGGACCAATGTTGTTGAGAACTCCCTTAAGAGCTACGGCATTTTCTGACTGGATAAATTCAGTCAGAGTCGACTGACGGCGAGAAGGAGGAACGACAGACGACACCGCCGCTGACACCAGCAGCGCAAGGGTCAAGATGTTGGAGCTGAGCATGGTGAGTTGACGATGGAGGTGGTGATTTTGATGTTGATGTCTTCCTCAAAATCCCCAAAGATGCTTGAGCCTTTATATATCTTTCGACAACTCTCCTTCATGCCAGACACTCCGCAATCGCCCAATGCACCCCGTTGGCGCGCCCCGTGGGGACCGGATAAATGAAACATGATCGTCGACTCCACGGTGTTTGCTCTTGGATTGTGGCATGACGATCACCATGGATCCGCCCTATAGATCGGGAATAGGGCACCGACTAAACGGGCCGAGCGGTCCAGCGGGTGTAACATCGCGAGGCAAGCGAGCGCAAAGGGATCGACCTGATCGGCAGGCCGAGGAAGGCCCGCTCCGACAGATGACCGATCCCGGGTCAAACTTGCGATTCCGTCAATTAGTATCGCCCGACTGCCCATGATCATCAGGGACGGAGTCCTTGCCCAGGAAGAGATCATCAAACAAGAGAATCACCGACGGAACACCGGGGCTCGCAACATATCGAGATTCGATATTTCGGAGACCTCGACGAATCGAGTTCAACCGTTCACATCAAGCAGTTGCATGAAGGTGTGAAGGAGCAGAGATTTTCAATTCTTCCAGGACTTCTGTACCTTGGCCATGTGGGGGATCTTTCGTATAATCCGCTTCACTGCGGCTTTGGCAAGCTTCTGGGCCTAATCGGAGAAGGCACGCACATCGACGTGGAAGTCGGCATAGTCCGGAATGATGCTGGCATCAGTACCGGCATGGAACATCCCACAGCCTACCACGACCGGCTCCTTCGGATCCATGTCACGGCCGACAATAGTCTGCAGCCGGGTGATAATGGAGGCCGCCAGCACAATCGGATCGATTCCACGGTGAGGCGTAGCAGTGTGCTACTGACTAGCCTGAAGCACAAGAGCCAGAATTAGAGACGCAAATACCTGCATCTCGTCTGCATCGTCGACGCGCCATGGTCCGAAGCGTTCCATCCGCATGAAATCTGCTTCAACCAGAGAACGCCTTCTGTGCATCATATAATCCACGTAATTCTGAGTGAAGGTTGCTACAGTGACCCAGATTTCCGTTTCGTCTTGCGAGATAACCCACACAGGCCTAGCTTGATGTTAGCGACAAACAGTTCCTAAACACATAAAGGGTATTTCTCACTCAGAAGGGCTCGGATCAGACGTCATCAGAAAGGCAACAACTTCAGCCGCTTCCTGCCAAGTGACTTTCGGTTCATGGACATGGCGGGCCCCGCGCTTTGCTTCAAGAAGAATCTTAATAGCGCCGCTGTCCTTCCTCTCAAGGCATCCATCGAGTCGGGCTTCGAGCTTAGCTCCGGAGTGGAAGTAAGCTTTAAGAGCCTTCCGGTGGGGTGTCTGTTCGAACTCTAGACCACTCGACCAAAAGGAGAAATCTCCAGTTGGTCACCCCGGATCTGACAGTGTCCATTGGCACTTATTGTCTGGGTGCTTGCTTGTCACGGCTGAAAGTAGGCGGATCAGGGAAGAGTTCACCGAGTCCTCGTCAATAACTTGGCTGTTCTTAGTTGCTGAGAGGACTTGAGCTTGTTCAGAACGAGTAGGCTCGAAGATTGCAAGACCGACTTGATCGTGAGTGGCGTTCATTGTGTCACAAATCGCTATCGGAGCATTAGACTGAACAGCATGTAGATAGTTTACAAATGGCCTAAACGCTCCCAGCCATGTCTGAGCCTGAAGGTAGTATTGCCCTAGCCCTAGTCTCGTCCACAGAGCCTGGTTAAGCTCTCTCCGAGGATGGGCACAGATTACTCGCAAAAGTAGAAATTCATTTATCGTCAATTCGGAGCCTGAGTTCCATTTGGTTCGAGTATGGGGTGATCGTTTGCCGATTGTTCTTTTAGATGCTCGTTTCCAGCTCAAGAAGGTTCTGGGTATGCTCGTCGGAGGGGCCATGGTTGTCGAATGGGGTTTTTCCTGGCACGAGTCAGCACTTCACAGGATATTGAGACATCGAATGCCAGACGCCGGATGGATGGAGGAATACTAACAGGAAATGGTTGTGGGGGAGGGCAGGGGGTGCAATGGCTTGCTTGCTTTGAATCCTAGAAGGAGATTTAGGTTTGAGACTGTGTTGCACATCAGGCTGATCATCGGAGATGTCACCAGCTCCAGGGTGTCTTGCTCGGCATCGTAGTGCGCTTGAATGATACGCCCATTGCGGGGGCCACACAACGAGATGAGTAGCATCTATCACTCACGCAGATGTGTTGGTGCAGGTAACATCCTGTCATTAGCTATAGGTAAGCCTACCGGGAAGCAAAGGGTTTTCTGTAGCTGAGGCTGGTGCACACGCTTCTCGAGAACCTACGCAATGGCCGAGAGCTCGCTCACTAGGAGTCTACCCTCGTACGGTACCCCAGAGTTGACGGTCACCATTCTAACATGGGGTTCTGGTGTTTTGTCCCTTCCTGGCTTGATCCATTCCGCAAGCGATGCATGTTCCCATCCTGCGGGCGTCGATCTTGGGGGACGAGCTATCTGTTCCCCAGCATGAAAGAAAGGGTTACCGTATCTGCCAAGACATAGTTAGTCACGGAGTACTAAGAGTATTATAGTAGTCACAAACCTAATTGGCGTCCATCTATAGACTTCTTCAAGGCGGCGCCCAACCGCTTTCCCTTTTTTGGGAAGCCTTAGGCATTCATAATAGAGCTCAAGGGCACCCACAACATCTCTACACTGGCTGTAGGTTCCTTGTAGCACGCCGTTGTTGCTTGGCCAGCTCTCATTGACGTGAAGATCCTCGAGCCTCACTAGTGGCGCATCATGCTCCCCGAGCCAGTCCATGTCCAGAACGCAACCATTCAGAACAGATTCATCCAGAGGTTGGAAGAAGTTCATGTCGGTAGCAAGATTGGAAAGAGGTGAGAACGACAGAAAAATTCCGAGCATAGCAAGGTCCTCTTGCGAATAATGGATCTTGTCAGGGTCTGGCGTTGCGACAGGCACGAGCAACTGTTGGATCTTCTTCCCTCGCCCTCGACTCAAGGCAGGGCTGGGTTCAAGGCTGGTGTTAGGGGTTGTCATAGTGTTCGGTGGGTTGATGGTTGAGTAGCGTCTTGTTGATGAAAATTGTTGTAAAGTGGGGAAGAGTGATCGTGGGGGATGAAGGATGAGGCTGAAAGTTTGAGAAGGTGAAGATGAGTGTCATTCCCAATTCGGCCAAGCTCTCCAGAGCTGTCCACGGTACAGGCGCCATCCGTTATGTACTTAATTCGCAGCCAATCGTACTGTCCAACGGGCGGAATATTAGATAATAATATCCTAGGCACCTGGGCACCCGTGACCGTACCTAGTAGGGATGTGGGGTGCGGCTGACTTCTCCGGTAACATGACGTCATCGTTATTCAAGCTCGCGGGACCCTGCTGATCTTATCTTGACCTTCGACTTCCGCTATATCTCGTCCTTCCCCGTCCCTATAGTGCAGGACACGTTCATTCCACAATAGTTAACAAACCTAAAGAATTGGTTATCAGCGAGGCCAAAAGCATCTACGCTTCTGCCCAAGATATCCTCAAATCCGGCGCGTACTTATACCCGTTTAAGGTGAGCTCCCGACCGACGAAAAAATCATCGCTAAAGCTATCTCTGAGCTTAACTTTATAATTCTGCTAGGGCATGTTCTACTTTCTATCCTATAAGGGGCTCTAGGGCCCCTTTATCTCCTGTGCTAGGCGGACCATCACTCTAGGCCTAAGCGTTATATCGTTTATATTCTTCTTCACCTATATACTGTAGATAGCTCTTATAGCCTTTATTAGCGGGCTATTAGCCGCGATCTCGGCAGCCTACTATCACAACGTTCCTTTCGCGATCTCTAATTATCGAGGATGCCCTTATTAACACCTTTAATAGCACCCGTATTGCCCGGAACAAAGAGCCTCTCGTCGCGCACAGACGTTAGGTCAAACCTAGAAGGCAAAGAAGCCACGGTACGGCTAGGTAAGATATTGACTCGACCGCTGAAAAAGCTAAATCCTAGCGCCCTCCTACGATCTCTGATCTACTTACCACTGAACCTGATCCCCGTGGTCGGGACGGTGTTATATATTACTGTATAGGGTAAACGTGTTAGCCCTAGTCTTCACAAACGATACTTCTAACTAAAAGGCTAGAATGCCCAGCAACGAGACGACTAGGTGAAAAAGCATCAGGAGGCATACACGGGGTGAGTGAGCACCTTCCAATTCCCAACTTCTTTATAGATAAGGCCCATTGTTAGATAATACTGACTCGAATAGGCTTGGCATTATAGCCTTTGTTGTAGAAATAGTACCTTTTGCCTCCATTGCGTTTTCTTGACTTGTCCGACCTCGGGCTCTGTGAGTATCCCAGGCAATCCTTTCCTGCATACTGGTGAAGCGAACAATTTCCTGGTTCGCTTGAGACTGGGATATCCTTATATATGTATATATATATATCCATTATAAACAGCAACTGCTGCAGGCCTAGAGCGGCCTTCTGAAATCTGAAACTCTATGCTTGATCTCTGTACCACAGAATTGGAATTCCTCGTTCCATTCCATTGCTTGTTCCTTGATACTGCATCGTCCATACTAAAGCATGCACCTCATTCACGGAAGGAATGGGGGTCTCAATTGATCTAAACTCTCACTAACTTAAAGCTTCGAGGTCTGCGTATCGACGGGAGTGACGTTAGAGGAATTCGACAACTGATCATGACCTTGATCGTGCTGTCGTTGCTTCTGCCTAGAGTATAGAACATTCAATCATTAGCAATCTTGTTCCAAGATTCGAAAGCAGATCCTCCTCGATACGGCGGCTGATTGTCCAGTCAGTACTAACTTTTGCGCATTCTCCCGATGCTCCAGCGCTCTAATCGCAAAAGCCGTAATGATAAGAAGCACCGACAGAGCTGTCACGGTGATGAAACCTTTCCGATACTTCGGCGCTTCAACCTGCTGCCATACAACCAAGGGCAGCCAGGCCTGGAAGACATAGGCCATTTCGTTCATGCTTCCAACCGCAAGGGCGCGTTCTTCGTTGTCTTCGGAGCAGATTTCATGGGCCCAGCTATAAACCGTTAGTAACCAGTGTTTCTTTATAAAAAAGTTGCCATTAAGCGAGGAGCATACGCCATGCAGAGACCACTGAGACCAAAGCCCGCACCAGCAGCGATGTAGCAGAACCATTTCCACCCCGTAGGAATGTCCCAGACAGCAAGTGAGACATAGCAGATTATGTTCATGATCTAGAACTCCCCCCCAATTCAGTGAAATAACTCTATGCAAGCAAGGAGTGACTGAGGCAACTTACAGCACCAAATAGGATTGGTGGCCAACGCCTTCCTTTAAGGATGGTATCGGAAGTCCCTTGAATACTGTCAATGTCTCTTTCGACTGCTCCCGGGCTAGGGAGCAGACTTACAGGCATAAATAAGCGTTGTCACTACTTGAACTGCATTGGTAGTCGTCGGGTATGCATTGATCTGGGAGATGGTGTACTTTGGATTGGTGGAAGCTTTGAGATATCTAGTATAATGCACTCAGAAATCTTGTTCGTTGTGACTCGCAGATTTCCCAAGGACTTACTGCTGGAAAATAGGCTGAGCACCAGCAGCACCATTATTGAAAGCTCTAGTGTATATCTAATTAGCCTTCCAAGAGGATCAATCTCCAGTGGCACTTATGCAACTCACATATAGAGAATCATCAAAAGCCATATATGCCACGAGGAAATGATCTTCTTTAACTTGGCTTTCGTAAAAGGTCCTCGATTCTTTCTTCCTTCGAGTTCCATTCGTTTTTGCGCCAGGGCGACTTCCTACAATCCAAAGATGAGCACAATCGCTTGTATGTAAGACAAGACTTGTCGTATACTATACCTTCTTAGTCAAATACCATGGATTCGTGATTTCTGGAACATCGGGCAACAGGAAGAACCCGCTCAAAGCCACCGGAAGCGAGATGATGCCGTCGACGATGAAGAGCCTGTACGTCGTAAGCTGGATGAAACTGGTTCGAGCATCTTTCTGCATCTACCATTGCCAGCCTTTGAAACCACCACGCCCGCCGAGCTTGTATACAGCTGCCATAAGATACCCGGAAAACATACTTCCAATGCCGCTGCTGGTGTGGAAGATACAGGACCGTTTCGCAAGTTCATCTTTGCGGTACCATGAACCAATGATATATTGCATGCCGGGGTAGAAAGTACTTTCGGCGAGTCCTGATGAAACACCAGTCAATAATTGCGTGGCAGTCCACAGATCCTGAATTTCTGCCACGTACCGATGAAAAACCTGAGAATGTAGAATTGATAGGCTGAGTTGCATCTTGATAGGGAGAACGTGAGGATCGTCCAAAGGAGCTGTAAAAATCAGTATATATACATATATAACAAAAGAAATAAAAGCCATGAGATCTTACCTCCATTGCTGGAATCCAGTATCGGGGCCGGATGCGAGTCAAAAGCAAGTTACTCGGAATCTCGCCGATGACGTATCCGACAGTCCAGCATGTCTGCATGTAATTCAGCTCATTTCCGTAGAGGCCCAAGTCCTCTTTCCTGTCTCGAGTCACTATCGACGTGCTTGGTCTGTTCAATGGGAAGAGGATACGCACATTCCAGAAACAAACGCATTGTTGATGTTGACCTGATCCAGGTACTTGATGAAGTATCCTTTGAGTTCGAGTGTCAGAAAACCTATCTATATCAAGTGTCCAATGGATCTATCAAAGGAAAGCCTACCAAAAGAGGCAAAAGTCAGAATAGCCGTGTCCAACTTGAACAGCAACCTGCGCTCTTCCGGAGACTTGTCGAACGTGTCCCAGATGTAGCTCACCCACTTCTGCTTGACATCTTGTTGAACTATATATACCTCCGTAGATTGAAAACCCCTTTCGTTAACGACAGCCGGTGATGGAGCCATTGTAGTTCGGACAATGGTAAAGTAGGATATTCACACTCTCACAACCGGAAAAACAGAACTGGCGATCATTCATGCAAGGGACGGGGATGCCTTCCACAAAATGCCCGAAAGCTCGAAGGTGGGAAAATGTCAGAAGTATCAAGACAAAAAACCGCCCAAGAGTAGTCTAGGGACTTTCTTTTGATCTCGAGTCAAAAATGGCACGAGAATCATTTCGTTATATGTATTCTCCGCTGCGAGGGATCAATCCCTTTTGGCTGCGCCGGAACTATACCATAAAAGAATTCGGAGATAAACCGACAAGTCTTGCATTTGCTTGCTTGAGCCCAAGCGGGGGATTCGTGTTGTGGTGGTATTCCATCGTCAGTTGTTAGCGGCGTTTGCGCAATTCCTCCGTGGTTCTTCGACATCGCTCCTTCCACAAGATAACAACTTCCCAATTACACCCTGGTAAGTTCGCCATACAGTTCTGCAATGGTGTGCGTGCGGAATCGGCCACTCCCAACTTTGTTAATTCATCACGCATGTGGATTGTCCTGCGGATATGTGTTATTGTCATTCTCAAAAATTCTTTTCTCCATGGAAGTTTTCCCTAAAGATTAAATCTCCATCCACTCTTGCCACGTGGTGAAGGATATACATACGCAATGATGGTGTCGGGTTGACGTTGACATCGTCACTTGCCTTCGCGTCCATAATGACTCCGTCTGATCTGATCGGTAGAGAATACGACCACATCAGGTCACTCGCTGGCCAGATCTGTCCTCGCCGCTTCATACAATTCAATTGATCAAGTTCCGAACACTATCAGGCATAGTACAATGACAAGCAACAAAGTCGGCGTCTTCCCGGCTGCAGGAGGCATCGGCGGCGGCACCGCCAAACACCTCCTCCATCTCCTCCCCGCCAAAGATCTCGTCTTCATCGCTCGATATCCCGAGAAGCTACAGTTTGCTACCAGTGCCGGAGCGACTGCTCGCCAAGCAGACTACGACGACGACAAGACCCTGAACCACGCCTTTGACGGCATCGACACCCTGTTTCTGATTTCGTATGCATCGGTCGAGTATGAGTATCGCGTGCAGGTAAAAATGACTTGTCCAACCCGCAGGTAAAACTTGCAGCTGAGTACGACAGGCCCATCGCCGTGCAATCAACTTCGCCCTCACCAGTGGAGTCAAGTACATCTTCTACGGATCCCTAGGCTTCGCCGGGAAAGAAGACAACAAGCAAACCGTTGCCCATGTGATGCGCGCGCACATCGATACGGAGCTCTACCTCGAGGAATGCACCAAAACCCACCCCGGCTTCGCCTACACCGTCATCCGCGAGGGACTTTATGCCGAGTCGTACCCGATGTACACCTCGTTCTTCGATCTCAAGAACCCCACCGACGAGATCAAGGTCCCGCACGACGGTTCCGGCCCTGGAATCGCGTGGGTGAAGCGGGAAGAGCTGGGCGAGGGTTCCGCCGAGCTGATCAAAGGGTTCCTCAAGAACCAGGATGCCTTCAAGTATCGCAACAAGACAGTTCTCCTCTCCGGGCCCAAGCTCTACACGCTGAAGGAGACGGTGGACGTTCTGAGCCGGATCGTGAGGAAGCCCGTTAGCGTTCGCCAGGTGTCCGACGAGGAGTTTGCCGCACAGCCACAGGTGTCCCGCAATTTCACTTACCGGGGAGTGGATCTTTCGAAGCCGTGGGCGACTGCATTCGAGGCCTTT
Organism: Hamigera avellanea; assembly: GCA_027569715.1. Lineage (NCBI taxonomy): Eukaryota > Fungi > Ascomycota > Eurotiomycetes > Eurotiales > Aspergillaceae > Hamigera > Hamigera avellanea. Next base: position 59,263 of record JAPDKU010000116.1, read on the forward strand.
CGAAGGGGCGAGGCTGCGGTGGTGTCGCCGTTGTTGGGTCAATTGTTGGGTCGGGAGCCTGAGGATTTCGAGATGGTTGTGAGCAGGCCCCAGAATGATACGCCTTTCTGGGATAGGACGGAGATCAGTACCGCATTTCAGAAATGAGTTACTGGTGCTCACTGGTAAAGGATCATTATTGCTGTTCTTAGTCACTGAAAGAGATGTCTAGGTCAATGGCCTAAAATGGTAGATCAGGTCCCACGAGGCTAACTGTTCTTGTCTCACTGAGGTTGCATGAAGGAAAGACATCTCCCACTTATGCACAAACTGCCAGGGTTGGTACCTGAGATACTCCTCCATCATCCCCTTTCCCCGAGGCCTCGAATAGCACCCTCAACCTCTCCCTCTGTGCTTCTTTCGCTTCCATCCAAGAAGCAGTATGTCCCTCCACCGGAGACAAACCATGGTCTGCTCTATCGCCATTAACCCATGCTAAAACATCCTTGACGTAATCCTCCTCGATGTCTTTCAATGAGTGGAACCCTCTTCCACTTCCCTTCTGCCTCACTCGCTCCCTATACTCTTCCCTCATGCTTTCTTCAGCAGGCAATTTTGCGACTCCCGAGAAAACAGCCGCCACAACAATCGCTTGGAATTCGAACAATGTAAATGTGGCAGTGTAATACGGGACTCCGACAAAAGCTAAGGTCGGGTCGGGGATGTAGAAGATATCCTTGTGCAGATTGTGGACCTGTGTCCCGTCCGTGACGAGCACGGTGTCGCCGGCGTCAGCTGGAGCGGTTTCGTCTTCGTGAAACTCACGAAAGAAGGGAAGGGTGATGTGGTAACCCGTGCAAATGACAACCTGGTGGATGCCGCACAGCCTCTGACCGGACTTGAGGTGGACGATGAGCGGTATGGGGTTGTCGGGAGATAGTATTCCTTTTGCTTTGACGAGGTCGTGCTCCACCTCAAAAGAAGCTATTTCACTGATTCGCACCCCATTCTCGGGAAGAACGCTTGATGGAAAGTCGAAGTCACCATTTCTGGTGCTTTGGTAGATGCCTTTCGCGACCGGACCGAGTTCGCGAGCAATATCTGACGAGGATACGCCGCCGCCAATTAGGAGGACGTTCTGTGGGCAAAGTGTCAGTGAATCACTTACCAGTTGCTGGTGTTAATGAAGCAGAAGTAATTATCTTACTCTTCCCGCAAAATTGTCTGGTCTTCTATATCCCTTTGAATGTAAGATCCTTGTAGGCCATTTTGCTTTGGCTCCTGACAGACCCGGTATATCTGGAATGCGAGGCGCATGATAATGACCGGAAGCGACAATAACCGCATCAAACGTCTAAAGAACGCCCCAGGACTGTTAGCGAGGCTGCTTTGCTGTATTCAAGGAATTTCTTACCGAAAGCTGTTCCCTTTCTTCTAACTTGCCTGTCTGCGGGTCTACATGTAGTGTGCTCCACGTCACCTGCCATGTTGATCCCTGTTTATGAACGTTGTTCACTCGAGCACCATATATGGTGGCTTCATGTACTCCGGCCTTCTTCGATGTGTCTTGGATATATTCCTTCATGACTATGTGGCTTACAAAATCCGGCGTCCCCTTTGGCCATGCATTAAGTTTGACGCGCATAAGAGGCGTGGAGACATTGTTTGTGAGACCCTCGTAGCATGGTCTATGTGTAAACATTTCGTCAACATTAAAAATACTTTGTTAGAGCTCTCTGAGCTTACCCTGGAGGCGCATGTTCGAGAGCATTCCTCTGATTTTCTCGAGGATCATCACCCGACAGCTCTCCTTCTGACGGCTTGGTGGAAGGGTATAAGGGCTCAATCGGTTGTTGATCATCAAACAGCCTGTAAGAAAGATGTTATCATCCGAGCTTCTAATGAAGGCTGGGCTTAAGGAACATTTGTACGTACCATACACCTCCTGCAGCCTTATTCCTTTCGAACACTGTCACTTTTACCCCGGCTGCTAGAAGATGTGCTGCTGACACTACACCACTGATGCCTGCGCCGATGACGGCAACATTTTTGATGGGAAAGCTCGTCATTGGTGTATCTCTCGTCGCTACAATCACATTAATATCAACGACAATAATCCCATTGCAAGAAACCACAGATAATTCCCACCTTATGAAGGACGAGTAGGCAGCCGACAGTTGCATCCGGTTTACCCGTTACCCGTTAGAATTAACGTATGATGCCTGAGACCGAATGTGGAAGTATAAAACTCCAAGAGCAGAATCCATGAGAGGAATTTGGGGGTTCCACATCGGTGGGGGGAGACTGGGGAACAATGTGCCCCCAAGATAGTCCCATACATCACAACTATCGGAGGCTAGATGTCATAAGATTGACTATTGTCAAGCGATTATAAATCCAAAAACCTCTTATCTTTAGAAAAAAGCCAGATCTAGTCTCATGTCGTCATCTTATCCCCGGAGTATGATATCGGAAGTCGTCCGTCTGAACCGTCGGATGATGCTGGTTGGAAAGCTCCAGAGCCGTGAATTGGACAGAGATAACGCGAAGTCTAGGCAAAACCCCACATATGGAAAGCTTCTGAGGGGTAAGCTTCTTGCGTCAAGGAATGTGAAGTTGCATTCCTTACAAATGCATAGTACGTGGCTTGCAGAAGGTGCAATGAGGGTGGGTGATGATGTGACTGACCCCTCATAATCAACTTGGGACGAAGTACGGATGCATATGTTGAATCATTAACCATCGTAAATGAACTAATTGTTAGATAGGCCAAGACTAGTATAAATAGTCTCGAAGGTAAACTTGGTTATACTTACTGGTGAATCCAGTATATCACATTCAATTCATCATGGCTCCCGCTCCTATTGATCCTCGAATCATCGACGTAGCTGAGCCTCGCAAGGATACTTTGGCCCTTCCAGCAGCTGCTCTAGAGCGTCTAGAGAAGGCTGGAATTGATATCTCCCAGGGCTATCCCTATAGACCATCTCGTCCTCTTTACCTGGACGACGTTTATGAAGTGCGCAACTACGACCGTGAGCACGTCGATCCCGGCACAAGAGCAGATCCAGAGAAGAAAGCGCTGCTCTCCGCTGCGAAGGAAGTAATTCATCTCACCAAGCATATCGGAACCGAAATCGTTGGCCTTCAGCTCAAAGAGCTGACCGATCAACAAAAAGATGAACTGGCATTGTTGATCGCAGAGCGGAGCGTTGTATTCTTCCGCGATCAGGATATCACCCCCCAGCAACAGAAGGAGCTGGGAGAATGGTTCGGCGAGGTTGAGGTCCATGTAAGCAACGTAACCCTTTCCTTTCGAAAGCAGTGCTCCAAGCCACAGGCTGACTCTCTCTGCTCCTTTTCTAGCCTCAAGTGCCTCAGGTTCCTGGCGTGCCAGGCGTGACCGTAATTTGGCCAGCACTCCAGGCGACTGAAGTGACGGCCAGTTACCGAAGACCTGGAGGAGCTTCTCGCTGGCACACAGATCTTGTCCACGAGCGACAGCCAGCAGGAATAACCCATCTGCACAATGACACCGTTCCAACTGTTGGAGGTGATACTCTCTGGGCAAGTGGATATGCCGCATATGAGAAGCTGTCTCCTTCGTTCCGCAAGATCATTGATGGGAAAACTGCTATCTACCGCTCCGCTCATCCCTACATGGACCGCAAGAACCCCGAAACTGGCCCGAAGTATGTGGAGCGTGAGCATCCTCTCGTGAGGACGCATCCGGTAACTGGATGGAAGGCCTTGTGGGTGAATCGAGCCATGACGGATAGGATCGTCGGCCTCGACAAAGCAGAAAGTGATCTCATTCTAGGATATCTGTGCGATGTGTATGAGAAGAATATCGATATCCAAGTCCGTTTCAAGTGGACTCCGAGAACGAGTGCGCTGTGGGATAACAGGTGCGTTCTAGAGGGGTCCCCTTCTTGTTAACGCTTTCTTGTTTGTACACAAACTGCCAATTGACACAACTTACAGAATCACCATCCACAATGCCAGCTGGGATTACGAAGGCTCAGAGCCGAGACATGGCACGCGAGTGACTTCGCTGGCAGAAAAGCCTTTTTTTGATCCAAACTCACCCACACGACGAGAGAAACTGGGATTGCTGGGACCAGATGAGACCGAGGAATTGGCGGAGAATGTGAAGAAAGTGCATGTCTAGGAGTCATGAGTTGTGCATCGTCAGGAAGAGAAGAGCATTAATCTGACACTGGGAACGCCTAACGCCATATGTTCAAAGATGGGTTCGATAGAAGAAGCTGGAGCCCAACTGCATTGTACTAGATTAGTTGTTGCTGACGGAAAGAAACCACTCGACGAACTCCACTATATAACAATGCGATAGAGCCGCCGCGCACTTTCCATTTTCACTTTCTTACCCTGCCTTCTATTTCTATCTCATCAGAAATGTCCTCCATATTAACTTTTTCCTCCCAAATTAATACATTTCGTACTACTTTAGCACTTTCTTTCTCTTTTTCCGACATCTTTTGTCGTTCGGGCGATCTATCCTTGCCATCTTCCGTGATAGAAGTTGGCCGCCACAACGACATTTGCAACTTATGAAGGAAGACGCTCTGAATACCTATACATAAGTTTCCAAGTCACAGTATCCTTTTGCCAAGCTGCTCTTCAAAATTTGCACCCACCTCTACGCCCACACGGGAGTTTCTTAACATTTCACCGCGTAACATATGATTTTCGGTGGTAGTCAGACACCAGAAACGTCACCCAGTACCTTGAATAACTTTTATAGCTATAGTTCTTGATTATGATAGGCCGACAGAGTAGAAAAGCCCTCTATCCTGTAAAGGTAAGGTACCTCTTCGGGCTGTATAGTGAATCGTTGCTGCTTTAAACACCGCTATCAGCACAGCACCACGTAAAGGGTGGAATCCTCTCATCAGTCGAGCTTATTCGGGCTAGTTATACAGGGAACAGCATTCAAGAACTCTAACTTCAAATCATAAACCGCATCTTGAATTCTTGTTAATTACGTCGCCAAACCGAAGTATAAGACACGTGACTATTGTTGCGCCGGATAAATGAAGCCCGAGATCCGAACGAAGGCCGGTCCTGAAGATCGAATCTATCACTTGCAATAATTCTTTTGATTTTGCAGTAAGAGGAAGTATCAGCAGTCTCTGTCATTCCCACATCGATATTCAGCCCGAGGTCATTATGTAGCGATTTGAAGAGCTGAGTACTGCAGATAAATCGAAGCAATTGTAAGCTTCGGTACGTCAACACCAGCGCCGAGACTCCGCAGAATCAGCGGAGACAACGGCGAGTGGGATATCGAGTAAAAGGAACTTCGTCCCGCGTTCAAAATTGCCTACAGAATACCACTCCTCCAGGCTGCTGTTGCTTTAGTGCAGCTGGCTTGCAATACCTCGTCCTTTTCATCATTTAGCACGGGTTTTCTCTAAGAAAGAGTAAATCCCTGTTGCGAACATCCCCCTGTCTCCGCTTTGTCTGACTCTGGGGGGGGGGGGGGGGGGGGGGGGGGGGGGGGGGGGGGGGGGGGGGGGGGGGGGGGGGGGGGGGGGGGGGGGGGGGGGGGGGGGGGGGGGGGGGGGGGGGGGGGGGGGGGGGGGGGGGGGGGGGG
>JAPDKU010000117.1:0-61352 GCA_027569715.1 Hamigera avellanea
CCCCCCCCCCCCCCCCCCCCCCCCCCCCCCCCCCCCCCCCCCCCCCCCCCCCCCCCCCCCCCCCCCCCCCCCCCCCCCCCCCCCCCCCCCCCCCCCACTCACACCCCCCCTCCCCCACCCCCGATTCCGACACGTGACGGGCTTTCATACGTGTGCACTTACGATATAACATCAACAACAACAACAAAAAAAAAAAAAAAAAAAAAAAAAAAAAAAAAGAAACAATACATACCAAGTCATGTGACAAAGTTGGCGGCCATCTTCCAGATTCGGAAGCGGTGCTGCCGTTTGGTATCCATTGATTGAACAGCTGAGCTTCTATCATCCCAGGCATGTCTAGGTTAAGTAAATATTTACACTCTATTTCTTCTTTCCACCTTTGCCTCCTTTGGGGTTTCCTTTCCCCTTGCCTTTGGCATCTCCGCCTCCTCCACCTCCCGCAGTCATGATCCTGACCTTTCCAACAGGCACGGTATTTACGATCTCTGCATCTTTCCATGTCTTGATAAGATCGCCCTCTCGAGCCCGCAGATCCTCGGCTGCGGCTCTGTTGATACCCGCGTCCTCGGCATGGTCCTTCTTGACCTTGCCCGACGTGGTCTCTGCAACCCATCGTCCCACAATCTCCTTGACTGCCTTTCCTTTCTTGACTGCTCCTGGCTGCAACTTCGTCCGGTACTTGTATCGACCTAAGGCTGACCAAGGTGCACAGACGGGGATGGCGGCAAGAAGCTGGTCCTCTGGTAAAGGCGTTCCGATCAAGGCAGGAAGCCAGGCAAGATCTGCCGCTTCGGCAGCAGCGGTCTCTTCGTCATAGTCATCCGCTGCTCCGTCCTGGAAGACAGCCTGTCGTTTCCGCTCTGCTTCAGCCGCGCGATCATGCTGTGCCCTGCGACGTTGTTTTGCTGCTTCTCGCTCCCGTTCCTGATTCGCTTTGGTTGCGGCGTCGGCGGCAGCTCTCTCGGCTTTGGCACTCTTGGCTCCTAGTAGACGGAGGGCCAGTTCACGTTCTTCTTCATCCTGGTGAGCGTATTTGTCTGCGCCCTTCTTGCCCTTTCCTTTCTTTCCACGCGTGGGAGGAGGTGTTTGTTTCGTAGCAGGTTGGGATTGGGAAGGGGTTACAGATTTGGAAGATTTTTCGGATGCTGTTGCTGGGGTATCGGCTGCTGCAGGGTTCGTGGCAGGCGTTGGCTCAATGCTCTTTCCTTTTCTCAGAAGACGGCGTTCGCGCGCCGACAGATGTCGTTTGCCTTGCTGCTGGGATGAGGCAGGAGTATCGCTCGCTGGAGCACTTCCTGCTTCAGTCGACATCTCCTTGCCATCTTCCGAAGGCTCTGCCTGAGTGGCTTGTTCTTCGTCTTCTGGTTCCTCATCCTGTGCCTTCTCTTGGTCCTGCACTTCTTCATCACCGGACTCGGCATCATCAACTTCAGGACGAACATCTTTCTCCGCTACAGGAGGCTCCGAAACGCCCCGCTGTAATGGGTTTCTGACTGGAACTGTCTCAACGCCATCTTGTTCATCTTCTGACTCTGAGCTTGGCTCCTGCCTTTGCCCATCCACATCATCAGCGTTCGCCACTTTTGCTGTGTCCTCTTCCGTTGCAGCCGGTTCGTTCTTTTCGTCAATCGCCTCTGGCACTTCGATATTGTCTCCGGGTGTTTCTTCTGGCGTAGGCTCGTCGAATCGCAGTGTCTTATGGTTCTTCACGCTCTCCTGGCTGATCTGAAACATTACAGCAAGCCCAAGAACCAACTGTGAGGGAGCCAAGAAATTCTTTTCTCCCTTAACCAAGAACTCGCCGGTGGGCAGAAAATCGCCTGCCTGAGCAGTTTTCGTCACTTGATCGGCGTTAACCCACCATGCAGACATGACTGCCTTGGAGTCCCAGGCACTGGATGTAGCCACGCAGAAATTGCCCGCTTGCGAGAGCGTGCTAGGCGAGATAGGTGCGTCGGGAGTCCCCGATCTATTCTTCACGATCATGGGCGTAGCCCCTTGGATGTCGGCGTGAACAAAAATGTCGCCCTTTTTGAGGTAGCGTCGGTAGAGAGTTTCGCTTTGAAGGGCGTCGCGACCACTAGAGAAGTCAGAAAGGTCAAGACCAAGCAACAAGGACGATATGGCGCATACCCGAGGATCAGATAGCCCTCCGAAGAGATGAAGTAGTAGAACTTCTCGAACCAGAACGGCTTTCTGGCAGGTCGAAGGACCTGTTTCTCCTGCTTCAAGGATCGTTTAAGGTCCTCCGTCACCTTCTTTTCGTGGCTCTTCAGCGCCTTGGTGGAAGATTGAGCAGTCTTCTGCTGCTTCGCTGCAGCCACCTTCTTCTGTTCGTAGTACTGTGTCGCATTGGCCCACGGAGACAAGCCCAGGTCAATGTCGACCGTCAACAACGCGGATGTTTTCTGCGCGTTCTTTGCCTCCTCCCGTTCATCCATTTCCGACTCATCGGCAGACTCGTCGTCGCTGAACAGCTCATCCTCCTCATCCTGCTCATCACTCGCCTCTCCAAGCAGCAGTGTGATTGTGTTCTCATACAACTTCAACGGCAGCTTGATAATCTTGGCCACCGGATTGCCTCGACCCTGCTCCATCTCAATCAGTCTCGCAATCTCTACCCAGTCCATGCCCTGCGCGATAAGGCCGTTGACCGCATCCATTGCCTCCTGCACGCGGAAAATGTTGTCGTGGATTGCTTCGGCCTTGCGGATGTGCAGCTCCTGAACTTCCTTCAGAGCGCCGATCCGTTTCTCGTGCTCCTGTTTCACGGATTCGAGCTTTCGCTTTGCAGCCTCTTCGCGCTCCGTCAGTCTCGACTCCAGTTTCTGCGACTCCAGAGACGAAAAGTACTCGTCAACTGTAGCATTGAAGCGCTCGAACTCAAGTATCGTGACACCGGGTTTACCCTCGAATTGGCGTGGCTTGAAAGGGTGGAAATCCTCGTATAGCAGAGCAGGTTTCTGCGACTCGGCGTCGTCAGCGGTGGCCTCCGGTGACGGACGAGTGTCTTCCTTGGCAACAATGTATCCCGGATGGCTATCGCCAGCAACAAGACCGTTGGCCACGCGCTCAGCCTCCTTCAAAACCCCAATCACCCTTTCCAGCAGGCCGTCATCTCGCAAGACCTGATCGAGGGGTGTTGCCGGATCCAGCTCCCGAACGGCAAAGGCATGGTCCAACAACAGCGGCGGATACTCCGGGAATCCCTGCGAGAGAGCTCGCCGTAGCACATCCGTACTCTTCTTCTTGGACTTCTTCGGCGCCCCGGGCTCTTGTGCGAAAAGCGCCTTCGCCTTTTCCAGCGTCTCCTTCACCCGGTCCGCCGTGATCTCGGGTACTCCGCCGTAGTTCTGCTTGTTCGTGATGGTATACTTCAATCCGACTTTGACCTCTTCCTGTTCACCCTCCGCAGGGACCTGTCGGAACAGCGCTATGATGTTGTACTCGCGATCTGTGAGGATGATGTTTCCGCCCGCAAAGAACTCCAGGAACACGTGGTACAAGCCCTCGCTGAAGGAGAAGTCGATGATTCGATCTGTCCCGATTTGCGAGATGGATGTGATCCGTCGAGACTTGAGAACCTTGCGCAACCGAGTCACGAAGGGGGAGGGCGCGGTGGCCGTCGCGCGGGAGTATTGGGTGATATGGCATCGGAAGCCGGAATCGACGATGAGTTGCTTGCGGTGGTCGGGTTTGGCGAGCTTGAACAGGAAGATCCTCTAACAAAAAAGAAAAGACAATGTTGGCATCAGCATGAGCCTTCCAATCGAATGTTCAGCAACGGGGGGGAAGGCGACCAACCGATGAGAGATCGTAAATGTTCGAAACCCGCAGGTTGACCAGCTCGGCCGCGAGCTCGCGCGAAATGACCTGGACTCGAATGAGCTTGTGTGCCACCACTTTGCAGAACGGACCCTGGATTTGGGTTTATTTCGAGCTGTACCTTGACGTCCAAGGATGAAAATCGCTGCTTCATCTTGTCTGTTGGGCCACAGGGGGCTCTTCGGAGCGAATTATATATCTGAGGGGAGTGAGTTGGAGAGAGACTGGCTGATTTGCTCAGAGTTTTGACGGCAATCCGGACGGAGAAGCGTGACGTATGCGGGGCAGTTTGTATTAGTTAAATTACTTTCCGTCGCAGTCCCCCTTTATTGACAGCATAGCTACTAGACACATTGATTTGGAAACCTCAAGGTCTGAAGAATAATAATTCATTGCATGCAATTGTTTCATTTTGTTCTAGTTCTTGGTCATTAGTGCGTTTTTCCATGGAGACAACCATGCTTCAATATTTCATGGCTTTGCTTGAGAAAATGAGAAGCACCCAGTAAAAAGAAACAAAATAGTCATCGTCTTTGAGGAATTTTCTTTTGAATACCTGCCACGGGATAGAGAAACAGCATGTCATAAGGGAAAAAAAACCAGAGTAGAAATCACATCACGCCAGGACCAGCCAGAGGCAATCAAGAGAGAGAGAAAAAAAATCAGAAGTAATTAAATACTCCAAGCAAGGAAACTCCCAAACACAATTCAATAGCATTTACTACATCTGTCGCAAGCCCTCTGCCAACCGCCTCTTTCCAAATTCCCATGCATTCAGCAGACCTTGCTCCGACAGATCGATGCTCTTCATGTTGGGCACATCGGGAGCCGGGGCACGGCTGACACGGGAGGCAATGAGAACGGGGTCGGTCTCGAGAATGATGCCGTCGTCGATGATTTCGTCGATGGCCAAAGCGACCAGGTCGTAGTTCTCGACGATGGTGCGCTTGTCGGTTGCACCCCTGGGGCAAGGCAAGAGACGCAAAATGTTAGTTTTAGTTTCAATTACTTCTTTCCAGATTAGTTGCAAAGAGATGATGATATATGAACGCACTTGAATAGAATCCCCAAAGCATCTCTCAATGACAACACCACATTGTACAACAGGACTTCGTTTTCGTCGGCGCTTCCGACCACGTAGAGCATCACGTCGCTCTCCATCTTGAACACCACGACGCGGTTGTCGTACAGAATCACATCGCTTGCTTGTTTGTTGGTCTTCTCGAGGAGACCCTTCTCAAATGCCTTCTGGTCTTTCAGAGTGGGATAGGGATTGGCGCCGGGGTAGTCGGTCGCATGGGGTGCGGCACCTGCTGGTGGATGCGGCGGCGAGTAGTACTTGGCGAAGATGCGAGATCCGTCGTCGGTCGACATGATGAGGACCGCATTGACGGAGAAGAGAGACATTGGGCCAGGCATGGTGGGCAACTCGGGTTGCGCTTTCTGGGTAAACGAACGGATCAACTCCTGACGGCGATTGGGATACTCGATATGCCTCCGCTGCTTAACCGTCAAGCTGTCCGCAACTCGGGGCCCGCTACAACGTTGTTCCGAAGTATATTCCCCGGATTACCAGAACAGCGGACACTCGAGGTTTAAAAAAAAAAATAAAAAAAAAATTTCTAAGACGAGAAGAGTATTTACTTACGATGATTAAAGGGTTTCTAAACGATCAGTACTAGGAATTGCGAGAGATGTAATATCCACAAGAGGCACGTCTCTTGAACCAACGAGCCACAGAGAGAGAGAGCTTAAATGATCATTGACAACAAAGTCGGATTGAGAAGAGTCATCGATATTCTATACATAACACAATCTTCCGTAAGGGAATTCAATATATATGTCATATCTGCATCAAAAAGGGAAAATGAACGACAAGAAGAGTCAAAATTAAAAGGGGTATGATAAATGATCACCAGCGTTATTTGACCTTGCCTTGCAAGAAAGCCTTCCGTTGGGCACAAGTTGCAGGCATGTTCCAGAGGCAGAAAAGTCTCTAAAAGGGAAATCAGATGGCTGAACGCTGCGGATGGACCAACTGTGAGCGTCAAGTCTCCGTCGAGGTGCCTGGACTCGGAAGAACCGACCACATCTGTAAAGGCAACGCAGGGATCATGTATCGCTAACACCTTGTGATGAGCAACGACTGGGGGTATTGAATATGGTGACATAAATATCACGTCCATCCACCACCAAACGCCTTGAGCAAGTTGTCAGGTAGCGCGACAGGACAGTAAATATCACAACATGACTGTGACGCATCAAACGTGAAATGTGTGAAACAAAATCGTGGGCTTATCAAGAAACAATCTTCCAGAATGATAACCAGAAAGCACAACATGCTTAGGTCTTTGCAATTTCGTCGGTGTTGGAACGGTTGAACCAACCGGGAATCCAGCTTGCCCGGTTAGCCCTCTTTCGAGCAGCTTCCTCTTCCTCCGCAGCCTTTGCCGCTTCGTTGCTTTCCTGCACCAAGCGCAATGGGCGCAGCTTGTTTTGCGTCATCACTGCGCCGGTATAGTTGGTCATTCCGCTGCTCGAACGGGGCGGGCTTGAAGTTGCGCCGGTAGACAGTGTGTCGCCATGAAGGTCGCTCGTGACACTGTCCGAACTACTCAGGCGGCTGCGCTCCGGCTGACTTGACAGCGATGCTGCACGATTGCCAGCACTCACGCCGGACATGTAGCTTGCTCCAGAGAAGACGCTTTGGCGAGACCCAGGCCCCATGGTGGTTGGACTGATGGGGCCGCCGGAGTTGCGTCCACGGTACATCTGCCCGATGACAGCCGCTGCAGCTCCATCCGTTTGTTCCGACCTGGTTCTGCGGTGACCACGCATGGACTGTGCGCGATTGAGGGGGATACTAGGGGCGGTTTCTGGATTTTCGTGAGCAGTGGGAGCAACGGCTTGTGGTGGCATATAGCTGATCGGGCGCGGCCGCGGCGGCTTTGATCGGTTATTAGCATTCTGGCCCGAAACTACCGACTTGGCCCTTTGCAAGAATGTTGCGGAAGCAGCGTCATCCTTCTCAGGAGGCGTTGGTGGGAGGTCTTTGTCAGTGCTTGCAGTTGCAGGCTTGGACGGAGGATCGCTCTCGTTTCGGTCAAGGATGGTCTCGAAGCCGTCGTGCTGCAGGAGACGGCTGATGATGCGCTCGATATATAGAGTCAGGGCTTTGTTCTGGTCTTTGAGCGCCTTGAGTTCTCCCTCAACCTTGCGTGAGTTATCTATTTCTGCTTTTTCATCCATGGACTCGAGCTCATCCGCCAGCGATCCCAGACCGCTGCTCGGCTCCTTCGCCTCCGGGTTGGCCTCGCGCATAAAATCACCCTTGGTGAAATCACCATTCAGGGTTCTTTCACTTAGGAGCAACTGGTAGCTTTCGTTGTCCTCCATGAGGCGAGCGTTGGCCATTCGAGCCTCGAGAAGCTCTCTCTCCAGCTCTCGCTGACGGCCACCTCCTTTGTTCTCCATTTCCACCAGCTTGATCTGGGACTCGGCCAACTCGAGCCGGAGAGACTCGATCAGCTTGTCCTTCTGCAGGAGTAGCTTCGAGTTATTTCGAGACGGGCTTCGCTCGAGTTGGGCGGAGGATGGTGCAAATTGCCCGTCCACTTCGGGGGAGGACCTATTACGGAAGCTGGCTACATGCGCGGGAAACCATCAGTACTAGGTAACAAGCGAAACGACTATGATAAAACTTACACGAACGTGATACATTTCGATCGCCGTCGGCGTTGATTCGCATCTCCTTTTGGGCCAGGGACTCTTTGAGGCGCTGGATGGTTGCCTGCATCTCTTCCTCGCGGCTGGCTTGCTGTTCCTTCTCCTGAAGCATGGCATTACGTTCCATCTCGTGCGTTTGTTCGAGGTCCCGGATCTGGCGAACATGCTCTCGAATTTCAGTGTTCAATGCTTCGATCTTGCTGTCTTTCTCGTGGGCTTGATCCTCTAGCTTGCCCTGCTCGCTGATGGCCTCATCAAGGCGCATCTGCAGGACACCCAGCTGCTTGCGGTATTGTTCCGAGGCATTCTCGGCCTTCTGCAATTGCTCCTTCAACTCTGCAATCAGCGCTGCATTCTGCGCCCGCGCGTCCTCCTCGGACGGATCGCTCGTGATTTTTGGGACGTTCGACATGCTGAGGTTGGACCGGCCAGGTTTTCTGGCAGCAGCACGGGCAGAGACGGGGGTTGAACCACGAACGGATGGTGTGCGATTCAAACCGTTGGTTGAACTGGGAGACCGTGAGTGGCCTCGAGATGTTGTGCCATTCACCGTATGGTTGTTGTCTGCGCCGGGTGATTTGCTGGAATTGACCGGCGTTCCAGGCTTTCGAGGCGTCGTGGACATGTTATGCAATGAGTGACTAATGCAAAGAATCGAGCCGCTGTGTCGACTCGACTTGGATATGTAATGCGATTTCCAGATAAGGGTGAGGGGAATGAACTTTGAAGTTCTGAACTTCTGTTGTTTTGAAAAGGGCGATCAGACGGCCGGGAAATTAATGGATAGATTTAAGGGAACGAGCGTATAGTAGCGGTCAAACAGGTGGACACGCTAGGTGGGGAAGAAATTGACTTGAGAAACTCTAGTCCCTCCTAAAAGAAATCATACCAAAGACCAGGATAATATTAAATGGGGGACACAGCGTCAAAAGGAATCAGCATGGATGACAACGAAGAGTCGGGGGGCAACAGGTGGATTTAATTTCTAGGGAAACGCTGGAGGGGGGCTGCAGCTGCAGACTGTCCAGTGTCTGGAAACGGCCTAGACACGCACGGGGGGAACAACACTGTGTTGTTGCTTCTCCCAGTCCCGAGTCCCTACGAATTAAACTACTGTACCCCGAAAACTGCTAAAAATACAGGCCCAACTTCCTGGCGGATGAACACATGTCCATGATAAAGATAGCACATCGTTTCTATGGTACACCAACCGTCATCCTGAGATAATACGGCCGCCACCTCTCATCGTATTGGGAGAACCCATCTTCAGAATCCGTTGAAACGCTGCGCCACGTCCGCTGCTGTTCCTGGCCAACTGAGAGGACGATCACGGCTGAAGACGGTGACCTGTTTAATTCTGAAATGCCTCAGGCAGCAGGGCTGCAGTATTGTATTGCTGATACCGGAAACAAACGGCCTCCTGACTTAGCGCGCTCGGAATGGGAAGAACCTTAGCTCCGGCGGTCACCGCTCGCCAAACCCACACAAAAATCCTGAGATCTTTCTGACTTGTACCATCTTCAGACAACAACCGGCCGGAGCGCACTTTTTCCAACTTTCAAGTCAATTCGAAGTCACAGACAGACTTCAGCGTCGAGATGGCCCCCAAGAAGAGCAAGAAGTCCGGTGACAACAGTGAGTACTTCCAACAATCAAAAATTTCCATCAAGCTATCTCTAACTTAGAGCCAGTCAACTCGCGCCTTGCGCTTGTGATGAAGTCCGGAAAGGTCACCCTCGGATACAAGTCTACCATCAAGACCATCCGCAGCGGCAAGGCCAAGCTCGTTATCATCGCCGCCAACACTCCTCCTCTCCGCAAGAGTGAGCTCGAGTACTATGCCAGTAAGTCCCGCCCATTAGAAAGTGATTCTAAGTTTAGTTTGTTAACTCTGGATCCAGTGCTTTCCAAGGTCGCTGTTCACCACTTCTCCGGCAACAACGTAAGTCTATTTCCCTGTTCATACTCGAATTCTGCTCGCGCTCTGCGTGGCCTCGTGACACATGGGTCTTCTGAGAAGAAGCTGCGTAGCTGGGCTTTGGAGGATGGACATCGCTTTGATTCTCTTCTTGCTCTCGCTGGCCAGGAAACCACGGGAGCCACCCTGAGAAGGAGCCGCATATCATGGCTTTGGAGGGTAATTGACTATGGCTGACTTGTAATTTCTTGTACAGATTGAGCTCGGTACCGCATGCGGTAGACTTTTCAAGACCTCCACCATGGCTGTCCTCGATGCTGGTGACTCTGACATTCTGTCCGGTACCCAGTAGGTGTAAAAATTGAGATTGTTACGGCTGTGTCTTGAATCTTTGATACTTGAAGATGGCACAGGTTAGATAATGACAAAAATTCTACACCGATGATTACGTCAACTCTTTTTGATTTGTGTAGAGCTGTGGTCTCGATTTGTCAGATCGCTGTAGCCAACACCAGGATGTAATGTACCTAGGAATGTAAATCAGTTTTGAATTAATCATCAGCCAACATGATCATAACCGGATTCCAAACATGTAATAACTATCCATTGAAGATCGGATATGATTCACGGTCGGGCTACAATTCGCCCGCCGGCTGGGGTGGCAGAAATCGGATTGGCGGGCGGCGTATTAGGGCTTAGGGCATTTTGCCACAGTGCGGGTCGTTAGCGGCGCTGCTTGGAAATCAACGTCGGAAAGCGCCTCGCCTCGTCGAACTCCCCTTCTTTTTACCTCTCGACACCACCCTCATCGACAACCTCACCGTTCGCAGGAAGTGCAGTCAGCCCATTTCCAGCATTCACCATGGCCCGCCGTCCCGCGAGATGCTACCGCTACTGCAAGAACAAGGTGCGTGATGGCTCGATTTCGAAGTGATGAGCTTTTTTGTGGGATTTTCTGAGTCGAGGCCTCGGTTGTGGGAAGAGCGCATCGTCAGCAACACCACTGACAGTGAAAAATGCTGGGATGAGTGTTCTTGCTGTTGCGATGGAAAGGAAAATTTGGATAGATTTTTGGGATTTGATTTTCGCTTGGATGCCGGACATGAAAAAGAAATGACGAAAAATACTGACGAGATGTACGATTACAGCCTTACCCCAAGTCCCGGTTCAACCGTGGTGTTCCCGACCCTAAGATCCGTATCTACGATCTGGGACGTAAGAAGGCCTCCGTCGATGACTTCCCTCTCTGCGTGCACATGGTCTCCAACGAGTACGAGCAGCTTTCCTCCGAGGCTCTCGAAGCCGCCCGTATTTGCGCCAACAAGTATGTGGACCCCGCCCGCATCTTTCCGTGAACTTGGGATCCCGTTTCACGATTGCTAATATGCTATATCTCCTTAGGTACCTCGTCAAGATCGCCGGTAAGGAAGGTTTCCACCTCCGCATCCGCGTCCACCCCTTCCACGTCATCCGTATCAACAAGATGTTGTCTTGCGCCGGTGCCGATAGACTTCAGACCGGTATGCGTGGTGCCTTCGGTAAGCCCCAGGGTACCGTTGCTCGTGTGAACATCGGCCAGATCATCCTGTCCGTCCGCACCCGTGACTCCAACCGCGCTGCCGCCATCGAGGCTCTCCGCCGCTCCATGTACAAGTTCCCTGGTCGCCAAAAGGTCATCGTCTCCAAGAACTGGGGCTTCACCCCCGTCCGCCGCGAGGAGTACGTCAAGCTCCGCAACGAGGGCAAGCTCAAGCAGGACGGTGCCTACGTCCAGTTCCTCCGTGGTCACGGTCTGGTTGAGGAGAACATGAAGAGATTCCCCGAGGCCTACGAGAACCTTTCTCAGGCTTAGAACGTGGGTGTTTCTGGTTTCCGAAGTTACAAAATAGCGTCTGGACAGAAAATCTGTGGAATTTGAAACAAAAACCTGATAGTCATTTTTTTGAGTCCTCACGCGCAAACACACGGCGGAGTTGTTTCTTCATGGTTCTTCTTTCCCGGCTTGATTTCCCCCTTTTTCTCTCTCGATGACTTGAATTGATTGGTAGTGGCACCTATGGTGGTAGTTACCAGGAGATTAATGAAACAATTCAAAAAACGAGTCATCTCCTTCCGTCATCCAGTAGCCAGCCAACCCAACATCCCGATGCTTTGACTAGAGTTGCTTGTGTCTGGCATTATGTCGTCTGGCAGGGACCTACGTAGCGAATGCCATGGTCTAGATTATCCTCCCGATGCACCCATTTCGCCAGTCCAAGATGGCGGCTTACTCGACAATCTGACCCGTGGATAAACTATATATATACACTGCCCGAAGAACGAAAAGAATGCCTTCCATGTTGTGTTTCCTAAATACATCTTCTCTTTCGCAAGATGTAGGTTCAACAATCAATAGCAGTTAATTCATACCTCATCGGGGCTGCACGAAGAATAGGTAAACCTATGCAATCATGGATAGATTCATCCAAGACCTTGCGAATATGATAAGATGCCAACTCCGACATGATGGAATACACGATCATCACCTGTACACACAAGACAAAACAGACTCCGTACCCCGAGACTTCTAATAACACCCATAGATGATTTCATGTGTCGCCTCCGCTCTACACAAGTACAACTGCTCCGGTATACACAATCGTCGATAATGGAAAACATATAGATAATGCCCGGTAGCAGAAAAGCCCAACCCTGAAAAAGGAGCAGCAAGAATAAGAGAAAGAGAAAGAGAAAAAAAACAAAAAAAAAAATTATCAACCGAGAAATCAAGATAATCAAATCAAAATAAACAAGGGGAGAGATGGTCAGAAGTCGAATGAACGAGATATAGCTGTCGATCGGAGCAGAAGTTCAGATCACATCCTCTTTCTTCTAGACATATAAGAAATCTAGGTAGCAGCTGACCCATCAACCAATTATTATATGCCCCACGTAATTGTCCGGACAATGTCTTCCATAAATACCTATATCAATTATATGCATGTGGTTTCTAGCCACATCATGTCATGAGATGTACCTTCGAAATGTTACGTTGACGTCCCGACCAGATGGAAACAAAACTCAGACGTCTCCCCAGGTCGCGACACCCCCCACAGGAGCAACGGCGCTGCCGCTTTCGACGCTGCCCCCAATGTCCCAGTAGTTTCGGCTGGAGCCGGTGAGGTTTCGTTTGCTCGAGATAGCCGAACGTTTTGCGCTTTGGCTGGCACAACTGGAACTGGGCCGGCGGAAGTGCTGACGCAGGATCGGCGATGTGACGCCAGTCTGTCCTGCCAACCCTGCAGTATGTTGCGACTGCCGGCGGATCTGTGCCTGAGAGCGAGAATGCGCTCGCGCGACGAGAGGGTGATGCTGGCGGATGATGGCTGCACGACGGGACGGATCTTGGAGAGAGTGTCGACGAGCGGCATTTGCGGTGTCCGTGTTGCTCCGTTGTCTAAAGCGATTGCGAAGGTAGCGGAAGACCATCATGACATCGACTTCCCGCTCCCAGTACTCCTGCTCTTGCTGCAGGCGGGCGGAATCCGAGAGTGTTGTTGAAGGATATGGATCCGCTGCCGGGTCGTTGACCATGCGAGTGGAGTCGTCTTCCTCTTCGATGCCCCAATGTGCTGCGTGCTCCTTGCCGTTGGGATCACGAAGAGTGGGTGTAAAGTGCGGCGACAACATAGAAGCGGCATTGCTTGTGCTTTCCGCCCTGGTAGGAGGCGCAGTCGAGGCGAGGGCGGTTTGGGAGGGATGATCTTCTTTCAAACGATCGAGGGGTACGCCGGCATATTCATTGGAGATCTCGTCGGATAATTGGAGATAGGTGGTAAAAGCACCGGGATGTTCCCAGAATTGATGGACTAGGATCCCGAGCTCGCGGGCGATACGCTGTAGCAGTCGAGTCTGCCAAAATTGCTGGTCGTGTGGCGCGGAGTCCAGCTCCTGCTTCATCACGGCATCCATATCGAAAGACTCAAGCTTGCTGCGAGTCCTTTGACGCTCTTCCTGCTGTTGGTGCCCGAGAAGCTCCCTTTCTTCAGTAGCTTCCAAGGGTAATGACTCGCCAAAGAGAACAGACAACAACGAATCATCGATACCAATCAAGTCACGGATGACCTTGCGAGTAATGCGCTGCCAGAAAGACTCGTCTGCATCTGGCTCTTCCGGAGATGAAGTTTGACCTGAAGTTTCTTTCGGGGTCTCTGGAATATCACCCAAGGAGTCACTCGCGACCGGACGAACAACGCTTCTATCGCTGACCCGACTGTTTCGTCGTCGACGAGTCTCTCGCTCAATCTCGTGCAAGAGCGCCCGGCTCTGGTCCATCCTCCATTTCTCGATGCGTTCCCATCGTTCTCGCTCGAGATCAACTTCTTCGTTCTCGGCAACGGTATCTAATTGTCGCTGGACACTGGAGCGTCGTCGGGGCCGTATCTCCGCCCTACGACTGGGGTTGTATTGCTCGTACTGCCACAGCTGATCCTGCACTGATTGACTGGATGCCTGGAAGCTTCCTAATCCATCGTGTGCTGGTAGCAAGGCTCCTTGATCCCAACGGTTGGATGTCGCGTGGCCTACGGACGGCTCACGGAACGCTTGCAGCCCATCGTCCAGGCTATCCAGTTCGGTTCCGTCTTCGTCCAGAGGTTCGTCCAGAGCATCATCCTCGCCCTCGACGGCGGATCGAGTAGCCGTGCCAAAGGATCCAAAATCACTCAGCCGTGATGCACCGGCTGTGCGTGGGGTACGATCGGTCGAGGCGGTGTGGGTGAGGGTCGACGGCGCTTGCGATGGAGAGAAGAGCACCCATTGTGTTGATTCGTCCTCGAGCTGGGAGGAAGGAGATGGGATATCAAGGGCGGACGGTTGTTGAGGGTTCTGGTAGGAGGTGTGACGACGAGGGGCTTGGGTTGGGACGCGGAAGGCCATTAGTTCGATGGTCTCGTGAGGAACACTGTCTACGAGGAGATGGTACGGAGTCGAGAGATACGAGATAAGAGTTGATCGGTGGTGGGTCCGTTCCCCGCGACGATCGGAGGTGATCGAGTGGAAGTATAGACAAGAAAGATGGGACGAAAACAAAAAGGATAAAATATCAGAAAGTCCCCTGGGAGGTGAAATCCCAGGATATTAGTCTGTAGACTCTGTACAAGAGCCAGGTGGAGAGAGAAAGCGAGGATGCGTTGGTCTGACGCAGGTTGGGGGAGATCGACGGGGGCGACCGATAATGGAAAGGTCGAGTCACGAGTGATAAGAGATAGCGTCGTTAGAGTTTGGCTGAATGTGGAGGAGAAAGACGTCCTGAATCCATTTCGACGGAATATTGAATTAAATTCCTTTGCTCTTTGTTCTTTGTTCTCCTTTCGAGGTTCTTTGACTCTGAAGTCTGAAAGAACTCAAGAAGAAAGATACCGAACGCCTGATTCCAAAGATAGATAACCGCCTTACACATTACTACTGTACACCCGATGATGCAAGGGTCGGGGCAACTCGACGCAAGTCACCGGACGCATCAACCGCCGCCCGGAGCTGCAGCCCGGTCTGTCATCTTTGCTATTTAGTTCTTACACGGGCACCTGTAGTAAGGAATGGAATATCTTGGGATAATGAAAGAGACAGCAAGTCAGTCCATCTGTGCACCACGTAATGTATCTTCTGATCTATGCTAGTGGACTGGCAACTGCCAAGATGACGCGACCCGGAACGGAAATGGCATCGGAGAGGTCACATGGCACTTTTGTCCCTCTCCGCTTCTCTGTATGCTTTGTTTCTTTTTCTGCTTCGTCCCAACCTTAAAAAACTTGTTGGGAAGATCAAACGACAGGACAAGGTTGATTCCTATTCATGCAGATACATCATCTCACAGTACGTATTTTTGATATCGAACTTTAGCATTGATAGCAGCTGGCGCGGTGACCTGGAATGGTGGCTGCTGGTGTACGAGGTCATCTTCTCGTCATACTGGGCACGATGGTATGGTAGACTGATCCGATCACCGGAGCCGAGTAAATTTTCAACAGAGCCAACTGGTCTATTTCATACGATGACGCTGGCAACATCGCATTTCATTGTCTCCCTCCGATATTCGGCGCCACTACACTGTATGTCAGTATGAGAATGTCACACAGTCGTTGACTAGTGCGTTTCATCCCTAAAACGATCGACCGGCACCAATATGGATTTATTTCCCCGCAGTAATTGTGGTACTTGTGTAGCTTGCCCATCACTAATGCCGATATACTCTTGAGTCAACAATGGCAGGATTGAAAACCACGAAAAAAAAAGAAAAAGCCTTCAAGGCCATGATTATCGCAAACCATATGGAATGGTCATTCTATTGATACCGTGAACATCATAGTTTAGAAAACAACGCTCAAGACTTCAACTTGTGTTAGGGTATATATGACTGGAACCGTCCAAGATGAGTTAGACATCAGAAAGCAATAAACGCATGACAACTATCACTGTCCTGCCAACGCTTCTCCCACCCAATCCATCTGCACGGCACTCACTCCCCGCGCGTAACTGCGATTTGTGAACACGAACTCATTGTACATGATCGCCTCGACTTTCTTGCCGAAGAGCACGCTCGACGGATGGATCGCCACGGTCTGGTTACCCACAACAGTGCGGTAACTGCCATCCGGCACCAGACGCGCCGTGTTCGTCGAGAAGCCGCGGAGGAAACTCTTGAGAATGAGGATGGGGGATGGGTCGGTGCTGCTGGGTTTTGAGGATGCTCGGCGGTCGTCGGGATGGGGAAGCAGCTTGGCTTGTCGGCATTGGGCTGTTAGTTGTTTGCGGACATCCTGTAGAGCGATGGATTAGCACGGGGTGTGACATGATGAATGGAGGAGTAGAAGAAGAGCGTAGAGACTTACCATGACCGACTGCATTGCCCGATGCGATACCATGTGTCTTTCTGCCCACGCTTTCCGATCGGTGTTCTCCGCCGCGTATGCTTGCACGGTTGCCAGCATGGTGAGATGGTCACCCTCTCGCCGGTAGAGATCGCGTCGGGCGTTCTCAGCTTGCTCCTTCTTCTCTTCCGACGTCGTGTTCAAGAAGATGTTCTCCACGCTGAGACAGGAGATGATGTCAATCACATCGGTGAGACAGCTGGGTCCATGTTCCGCTGCAGCGAGGAGAACACGCCCCAGTGTGGGCGTAAGAGGCAGCTTGGCAATCTGCAATCCGATCGAACTGATCTTGCCGGACTCTTCCAAAGCCTCGATATTCAGAAGTTGCAGAAGCGCCTTTTCGAGCGCCTCCCGTGGCGGTCGGGTCAAGAAGGGGAAGTTCATGATGTCGTCGACACCGCGGGCTTTCATGTTCAGCAGAGCTTGGCTCAAGTCGCAACGCAGAATTTCAGGCGTGTTCGTCTCGTCCAGAGCCAAATAGTCTTTCTCGGTGAATAACCGGTAGCACTGACCAGGAGCTTCACGACCAGCACGACCCTTTCGCTGAATGGCTGCGGATTTCGAGATGGGCTTGACCAAAAGCGAATCCAAACCAAGACGTGTGCGGAATTGCTTGATCTTGGCTTTGCCGCAGTCCACCACGAACCGCACCCCAGACACAGTCACCGAGGTCTCAGCAATGTTCGTAGCAAGAATGATCTTGCGAGTGCGTGGTGGTGCCGGCATGAACACTCGCTGCTGGGCAACCTGTGGAAGCGCAGCGAAAAGAGGCAGAACAAGCACTTTGGGAAGAGCAGGATCCATTCCGGTGGCGTACTCGTTCACCAGATGCTCCAACGCTTCGACAGTTTCCTGTCCGGTCAGGAACACTAGGATGTCGCCAGGCATTGGCTCTTTATAATGAATGTTGAGGATGACTTTCAGAGCCGCATCGACAAAGTCATGGACTGGCTCTGGCGAGTAGATCGTTTTGACGGGGAACTGGCGTCCCTTAATATGGCAAACAGCAACCTCGTCTGATGACTTGGCCGCATCGTCCTTCGTAGCACCGTTCTCCGAAACTGCCTCCCCCTGGATTTGCTTTTGGGCTTGCAATCCCTCCTTGAAGAAACCAAGCAGGCTCTCCATATCCGCCGTCGCACTCATCACCACGGTCTTCAAAGGCACACCACCGCGTCCCTCTCGCTTTCCCGACACCAGATTCCTCAAAAATCCCAGCACCAAATCGACGTTGACTCCCCTTTCGTGAACTTCATCAACAATAATCGCACTGTACTTGGTCAACCATGGGTCATGCAGCATCTCCTGCAACAGCATTCCCTCCGTCAAGAACTTGATCCTCGTACTCGGCGACGTAGACGTATCGAAACGAACCGAGTAACCGACTTTACTCGCCGGCGAAGACGACCCCAACGGCGTTCCCATTTCTTCGGCTACACGCCTCGCCAGCGAAATCGCAGCCACTCGTCTCGGCTGGGTGATGGCAATGCACCCACCGACGGTGATTTCCTTCTTCGTGCCGTCTTCCTGCGTGACCTTTGCAACCGCTGGCCGACACCAGTTCTCGTTGACGAGAAATTGGGGGATCTGGGTACTTTTTCCGGAACCCGTCTCACCGATGAGGAGCATCACGTCGTTCTTGCGCATGTGTCCTCGGATCTCATCCGCGTGAGGGAAGATGGGGAGGTTCTTGCGGATGGCGTAGAGTGTCTTGGCCTTTTCTTTCAACGACGCGAAGTTCTGCGACGACGACGACGGTGCTTGCTTGTTCAATGGCTTCTTCTGCTTTTGTGGTGGCCTGTCCACTTGTCTGGGCTTTTTGTTCCAGTTTGCCCCGGAGTCGGCTTCAACGACACTCTCGTCGCCATTTTTCTCAGCGCTCGTCTTCTCTTCTTCCGCAGGCGGTTCTGTCGAAGTCGTCTCCCCATTGAAATTCTCATCACGTTTCCTCTTTTTGTTCTGTTTCTGTTTCTGGGACCCCTCCTCCTCTTGCTTGTCGGGTCCTTGCTGCGACTCGTTTTTTTTCTTCTCTTTCTTGGCCTTCTTCTTCTTCTGATCCTTCTTCACCGGCGCAGATGCAGCAGAGACCGAGGCCGAGTTCTGGCTTTGTGCCTGCTTCTCTTTAAGATCATTTTTCTTCGCGCCCACATCTTCATCATCTGAGTCGGAGAAATGCGTGTGCACTTTTTCAGGCATGGTGTTGTTCCTGCGACCGTCCTCGTCGTTTTTGCGCAAGACCAGAGGGGGAATATGCAAGACGCGTAAAAACCCACTTTATGCTTCAGACAAACCGTGCGGAAAAAAAAATTAACTAGGAGAACCGCACACGTGTATAATTAATTTATTCAGCCGATTTCAGATTGCTCATGTAGTTCTAATTTTCAGTGGGTGTCAACTGGGATGGTGAAATGATTTTGGTTCCCCGAAATTTTTCGCCGAGAAAGTTGCAAGTTAAGCTTATCGATAAGCAGAGAGCTACTCCGTACCTCGTGGTCCGCAACAGCCAAGCGGCTAACTGGCGGACTCTCAACCACAACATTTCCCGTACCAATGTTGAAACCGCAGAAAAACATGTAGGGGACCACATACATAGGTTTTCACTTTCAATTTTCGGATGGTTTTCTTTCTCTCGTCTATTCCTTGCTTAGCTTTGGGTTGCATGACAAGGCAAGGCCCAACGTCATAATCACTTTCTCGACCTATGTATCAAGTGTTTTCACCCATAACCCTGGAGAAGCCACTCTTTAGCTCACTGCATGATCCGTGTATATGGCAAGAAATTCTTTTATATATGCCAAGATACTCAGTGGCGACACCACTCCATAGGCACCATGTCTATTTTCTATGTACATGTGACGCGAAAAAAAATCATAAGTCATGACTCCATGCCCCATCCACGAACGCGCCTGAAGACATACGCTCGGTCATTGCGTAGTCCAAACTCGGCCCAGTCATCGGTCAGCTTGTTATAACTCCAGAATCCCTTCCACACGAGCCTTGTGTTCTTCGTCGGGTTAGGTGGCGTGATGTAAGGGTGAGCCGACTTCGATGACGAGGAAGAACGGAGGGACAGATGCATAGTGTATATATACTTGGGGTCAACACCCTCGGTTTCGATCAGAAGGTCTCGAGGGTCCGTGGGGTCGGACTCGGATTTGCCTGGTAGCAGAGGCAAACTCGAGACCGGCTCAGCCTTGCTGTCAGCGTCGGGTGAGTCGGACGCTGGAGCCGGTCGAGTCAGTTGCCAGCGACCCCGGAGCGCGTGCTTGAGCGCCGACATGGCAACTGCAGGCACGGGGTCAGGAGCACCGGATAAAGTAGCGCCGTGGTCCGAGATCTGGCGCTGATGCTGTCGATGCGAAGATGCCGTCGCCCGAGCTGCCAACATATTCTCCTTGCTAATGTGCGGGACAACTTCCATCGGCTCCGTGGTAGTCAGCAGGGAAATGACCGATCCATCTGGGTAGAACCGAAGGTATCGATAGTAGGTCACAATATGGATCGGGGTATTCCACGACACGTTGTGATATGACGAGGCAGCACCAGGCCGAGTATAATTGACCGTGCTGATATAAATCCCCGTGAAGCGAATTCGAGGAAACATCTGGAAGACTTGACTCCACGTCGACAAAGGCTTCGGAATCTGCACAGGCACCCCACGAGGGAATGGAGTGTAACGAGAGCCTAGCGTGTACGTTGGATTCCCGTAGACGTCACACGCAAATGAATAATGCATCGCCTTGAAGCCAAACTCCGACCCTTGGCACAATCGTTTCCAAATGTGCTGCTCATGGGCAAAATGGTATGCGAACCGCTTGCATACCAGCGACATGCGGCAAAATGATGCCGGGTCCATGACAGCCACATGTCTCAATATCTCGACCAGCACGTCGGACGGCACGTTGGAGATGGGACATGGGGGAGGGGGAGTGTTCTCAATTAGTGGTTCCGCCTGTGGAATAGGTAGATTGGCAAAGGACGCAATCAGCTCCGGTGTTGGCAGAATCACAGTTTCCTCTTCGGATGGCTTGGCGGTTTGGGATGCAGCCGCCGGTATGGTCGTGGACTGAGGATGAGACGGCTTCCACGCATGGGCAAAGTGCTTATTGCGATAGGTTTTGTCGACACTCGAATCTAACTGCAACACCTCGTTAGAATTTCAGAAATTCCAGTCACCGGAAGCCATTTCTTACCCTGTATGCCTTCCGGTAATGGTTCAAGCTGTCTCCCAAGCTTCCCTCCGCCTCTTTCTGCACCGCTGTTTCGAAGTGCTCCAACGCCGAACTGGGCTCCTTCTGCGGCAATTGTTGATGGAAAACATCTTCATCCGCTGCTCCTAGACTCAGCTGTCCGAGCTTCTGTATGATTTCACCGTGATGGAGAGGAGCCGATTCCTCCTCTTCCTCTTCTTTGCGGTCTGACGCCTCATGTTTGGTCGGGGGAAAACGAGTCTGTCGAGGTGCAGACGACGTCGATGAGGACTTTGGTTGTGGGTTAGCAATGGTCGTGGCACCCTGCCTCGTGCGACGCGCAACCTCCTCGCGCCACTGGCGCCGAAACGACTCGAGCTCGGCGTTATCCTCCATACTGTACGCAGCGTGGGCAAGTTCCACTGCGAACTGGCGGGCGGCAGCGGAGTTGATTGATAAGCCTAGCGACCGGCCCGGTTTAAACTCGACCGGTCTAGAAGAGTAGATCGGAGAGGAGAAAGGGAGAGCTCAGAGGAGGGGAAGAAAAAGGACGTTAAAAAAGAGACTTAAAATAATATCTGACCAGAGCCATTCCACCTGCCTGAAACATCGATCAATTCAATAGACCTTTGCACGATTGAGCAGGAAGCGAGTCAAGTTATCGTCAGAAAGAGAGAGAGAATTTGGGGGCCATTGTCCTTATCTCCGAGACCAAACCGTTTTGGCTCAAGCGCCACCGTCAACAACCGAACAAAGTTGCGACTGACGCAGTGACGATCTTTTTGCTCCTCCCAGCTTGAATCTCCTCCTATTGTTAGCAACACTGTCGTCACTCTTTCCCTACAGACCCCCATCCAGGCGATATTTCAGAGTCCAAGTGACAGCTATACTTAGAGACCAATTTCTTTGGGTCTCTTTGAATGTATGTCCGGTATTGGGTCTGATCTTGCACGTGAAGGCCGGTACCCCTCGGACGTCCAAGTGGCTGCGCTGGCAGAAACAAGATCCAGCGAGTCATGGCATGATTTTGAAGGTTCAACAATGGCGGCAACTGCTGGAACGGGTCCAGTCCCTGCTCCAGTCGCCAACAAGGGCAATGATGACATCTCAGTCGGCCAGAGGATGTTCTCTGCTACATGTGGAAGCATCCTCACCTCTCTCCTCGGTATGATCACCTTTCGGTCCTTGACATTCGTAAATGTTTTCAGATATGCTAACAGCAATTCCTGGGTATAGTGACTCCTCTCGATGTTGTTCGTGTGCGCCTACAGTCTCAGTCCACGCCGATCCACAACACCTCTCCCTTTACCTCCCACACGACTCAAACCCTCAAAAACATGCCTCCCAATCTCGGTGTGACCGCATGCTGTCGAGAAGTATTCTGGATGGGCAGTAATGCTCAAATGTGTATGGTGGGACCGGGCGCGGGCGCCATAGGGGGCAGCTCGGCCTCTGCAACGGAGTGCGCAGTGGAAGAGACACAGCGCCGGACATTCACCTCTACTCTGGATGGTCTCCGCAAGATTGCTCGGAATGAAGGCACATTGACTCTTTGGCGTGGTCTTAGCCCCACCTTGATGATGGGTATCCCAGCCAACATCATTTACTTCGCGGGATATGACTGGCTACGAGCTGATGATAGAAGTCCGATCAAGCGAGTCGTCCCTGATGCCTATGCTCCATTGGTGGCTGGTTCTATTGCGAGAATCGCAGCTGCTTCCGCCATCAGTCCCATCGAGATGTTCCGCACGCGACTTCAAGCGACACCAGGGCATGGTGCGGGTCACTTCAAGGCAACCTTGGAGGGATTATACCAGATGACTCAGGCAAAGGGGTACGGTTCGCTCTGGCGCGGATTGACTCTTACCATGTGGCGTGACGTGCCCTTTTCCGGAATGTATTGGTGGGGTTACGAAGAAGTGAAGAAGTATCTCGCTGAGAAGCGCAAGCACTCTCAAGGGCACTTCGTGTCACATAACACGCACTCGGCCGATTATCAAACAAGTACATCCGCCTGGCTCGACAGCTTTATTGCGGGCGCGCTTTCGGGCTCTCTGGCTGCCTTGGTCACCACTCCCTTCGACGTGGGAAAGACCCGCCAACAGGTCTTCCGACATATGGGCGACGATTTACCCAACGCTGCAGCCGCTGCTGGAAGCAAGACACGGCAGGCGGCACTTCACCCTGAACAGCTGTCGCTACCGAAGTTTCTCATGCACATCTTCCGCGAAGAAGGTATGGCTGGACTTTTCCGCGGTTGGGTTGCACGGTGTTTGAAGGTGGCACCTGCTTGTGCCATCATGATTTCGACATACGAAGCAGGGAAGATGATGGCCCGAGGCGTCAACGAGCGACGCCAATCCAACCCGGGAGCCGATGCGTGAGCGTCACGTTTTTTCCCACATCTTGCTTCGACCGAATCCTCGAATCTCCGCCAGATATGCGGACATCGAAACGCCCTACCGCAACGGGGTGATCAGAGACCCTGAACACGTACTATATGAACTGCAGGAGTTATAGTCTCTCCTTCAAACCGCGACTTTCGCTTTGCGTTTGTCACTCTTATAATCGACTTGCATTGGAATCTCTGTATTTCTAATGTCCATCTATTGCAAAAGCAGGCGCGCCGTCCCTGTGTTCGTCCACTGCTGCATTTTTGACTTGAACGTGTTTAATGATACCGTAACGAGCCCGAGTGTTAGAAGTCGTCTCTTTATGTTGGTGTGTGTGGTGGGAACCTTGTTATTATCCTTTCTCTTCTCATCTTCGATGTGCAATTGTACTGTACATACCTTTGTGGATAGGTTTTGGTTGCGGGATACTCACAAAATAGAGCGGCAAAAATTCTCATCTCATCATTGTTTGATTTACATGTCGGATTAATGCTCGGTTCTCTTCTCTCGTGACCCTTCTTTGGTTTCACGACGATGTATGTATCCGGTGTATGATCTGGACGGATTGGATATATTCATTGTCTCTTCGTCTCTTGAGCCAGCTCACTTAATGACAAAGAAAAGGGTTGAAATTGGAGGTGACTATAAAGTGCTGGTAAGATTCAGATGGATGAGCATAACGCAGTCCCTGGCCTTTTTCTTCCCCTCGCTTGGCCTCTCGCCGACCTCTCAAAGAGCATTCATTAGCTGTCTATAAATCGACAATGGACGAAATCGATGCAGGCAGGAAC
Source organism: Hamigera avellanea (assembly GCA_027569715.1). NCBI lineage: Eukaryota > Fungi > Ascomycota > Eurotiomycetes > Eurotiales > Aspergillaceae > Hamigera > Hamigera avellanea. Next base: position 23,752 of record JAPDKU010000117.1, read on the forward strand.
CCAGTCTCTGTACAAATAGCGGGTCCTACAATTCAATGTGTTGGCCACGGAGATATTCCTGCTATCATGTATGCAACAAAAGCTCAAACCAGCCATGATGATACCCGAAGGCAGATAAGATGGATTAGTCGCCAACGCAACCGTGGGATTGTAAGTTCTCCGCAGTTTTTGGGATCCATCCATGGATGTTTGGTTGATGGATCGTGGGAATGGAACGAGTGTACCTTGGTAAGGTGAGGTTAGGTAGAGAGGATATCATATCTAACATCCTCTTGATTCATGCCTCTTATCAAATATTGAGCAGTCGTCCAAGGTCATATGGCAACGATCCATTCTGTACAGGTGAAGGGATTGCGTGAAAGGCTCACCGTACTTAGAATGTAGCCAGTCTACTTACTTCCTCTGTTTAAACGGTCAAACTCATATTCGACCTTTCTTTTACCTCCCATTCTCTTACCAATCCCTTGCAGCTTTATCTCCAACCCTCTCCAAGCAAAGAAAGAAAGAAAAAATGACCCTCCTCGAAATCGAACGCAAATTCACCCTCCACCCCTCCCTCCTCCGCACATTCTACCTCAACGAGGGCACACTACCCTTCACCCGCCTCAAACACCTCGGAAACCAAAACATCCACGACCTCTACTTCGACAGGCTCGACATCCTCGCCCGAAACGGCATCTGGGTCCGCAACCGCAACGGCGCCTGGCAAGCCAAGCAGCGCGTCCTGCCATCCCACGAAAGACAATCTCAAAAAATCGACAACGAGACCATCTTCCTCCGCACAGTGTTCCGAGAACTGTCGTGTCCGCGCGAGATCGAGGAGCTCGTCAAACGCTACTACTACGCTCCCTCGTCCACGCCGTGTACCGCGCAGGGGAAGAATTTCGGATTGCAGCCGATCGCGGATTTTGTTACCACCCGTGAGAAGTACCTTGCAGATGATCGGTTTCACGTCGTGCTGGACCAGATGTGTTTCGGACACCGGGTGGGCGAGGTCGAGGTGCTGGCGGAAATGGGGCTGGCGGAGCAGGCGCAGAGGGATATCGATGCGTTTATGGAGAAGTATCGCTGGTTCTTTTTGGCGGGAGGGGGTGATGGGGGTGGGAAGGTGAAGGGGAAATTGACGGCGTGGTTGGAGAAGTATCCTAATAAAGTGTGGAATTGAAGCTTTTCTCCGGTGTTTAGTTTGGGAGCTTGTCTACGAAGGCAGACGCTGGGGAGAAGGCACGATGGAGATTTCGTTTTCATGAAGCAAAAGGAAGGCAGTTGCTAGCTGTGTAGATACTAGAAAGCAAAGCGTTCAACGGAAGAAACTCTTCAATCCAGTGTTTCCGAAACCACTATTCCCCGATTTCCCTTCTCTTAGCTACGAGGCATCAGCTGCTCGGTTCTTCTTGGGCTTTGCGACGAGTTCCTATATTGCATGTCAGCGACACAGTCAGCCAAAAGGCAGATCCCTTGCGGCCTGAACCCACCTGGATCTGCGACTTGATGCCTTCGTAGATCTCATCCAGATCGCCGCTGCAATCAAGCTGGTTCGTCTCATCAGCATAGAGCTTGCACAGTCACCACACGGGGGCAACCCTACCTCAACCAATTCGTCCATGTGCTTCATTATGTTAACGCACGTCATGGTCTCCTCTTTGAAAAGTCGGTAGCGGAGCATGGCAGTCTCCATGGTGTCGTCGACGCGGTTGGATTCCTGGCTGCGCCTGTGCACACGACGCGCCATGATTTTCTCGTCGCAAGAGAAGAGCAAGCCGTACTCAGCTTCGCCAATCTGGAACAGGCCCGTCAGTCGAGACAATACACTTCCAAAATATCCAATCCCGGTTGAGAATTGCTTACAAACTGTTCAAACATCCCCATCTGCTCCAAGTCGCGCGGAAAGCCGTCGAGGAGAACCACGGGCGATTCCACCTCTCTCAGCGCTTTGACGACGACAGCTTTGATTGTGGAAATCGGAACCAATCCGCCCTGTTTCATGGCCCGCAGCGCCTTCTCGCGATCCGGCAGCTCCTCGTTCTCGTCCTCCATCGCGGCACGAATAAGGTCGCCGGGGCAGATATGGGCGTAACCCAGCTCTTGGCAGATACGTGAGCAAAGTGTACCCTTGCCGGCACCGGGTCCGCCTGCTTTTGGTCAGTCCGATACTGATCGTACTGTACAGATGCCAATATATGACCGCCATCGACTTACCGAAGACAAACAGGACGGTCAGGTGGGCAATATCAACCTCCTTGGGCAAGGACATGACTCGCACGAACTGACGATACGATTCATACTCCTCTTCGATGCTTGGGCGGGAGGCAGAGCCTTGATCAGCAACGTTTGGGGCAAACCTATGAAGAGTCTGAGTCAGTCTTTTGCAAATGCCTTTCGGACTATGATCTCCGGCAGCAGCTTTGCATGCAGTGGGCAAATTCATGGACTCACGGATTCTCCCATGGAGACGGTGGGGACTCTTCCTTTGAAGCCATGGTGGTAGCAAACAGGTGTGTGAGAGTGCAGAAGAGAAAGCTGAAATCGATCTGTGATTGTGAGATATTTAAGCTGCTATGGCGAAGACAAACGATCTAAACGATATAAACGACGCCGAGATGCAGCTTGCGGCGTACACAATGCGTCTCGAAAGGGAAGGCGCGTGTCATCGATCCATCGCTGCGGCGATTTACTTGGACACTCTCGTTCCTCACAGTGAAGAATAGTTCGACCCAACGCAGGCAAGCAATAAAAAGGCCTCCTCGTTGTCCGGCCTTCCAACTTCTCTCTCACCTTCCTTCATCACCCCATTCAGCTGTTCCTGCATCAAGCCCATTCCGAGGTTACCATTTCCATTCAAAAAGCCTCTACACGTTTACCGGAACCGCAATGGCCATTATGGCGTTGTCTTCGTGGTGGATCGCTGTTCTCATAGCCATCATGTTTGTCTTGGTTGGCATTGGTATCATGCTCTGGGGCCCTTGGGGTAACAAGGTTAAGAACAAGTTGACCAAAAAGCCCGATATTCCCGTCCCCGTCTCGGTCAATTACATGTTCACACGTACCTGCAACTACGAATGCGGATTCTGCTTTCACACCGCAACTTCATCCTATGTTGAGAAGTGGTCCAACATTCAGAAGGGTCTCCGCATGCTCAAGGATGCCGGAATGAAGAAAATCAACTTCGCCGGCGGCGAGCCCCTTCTGTACCCTTATCTCCTGACGAAGATGTGCGCCTTTTGCAAAGAAGACCTCGACCTGGAGTCGGTTTCCATCGTGACCAACGGAAGCAAGCTCGACGAACGGTTCATGGCCAAAACTGCCAAGTACATCGATATCATTGCCGTCTCCTGCGACTCCTTCCAGGAGGACGTCAACATTCTCATCGGCCGCGGTAGCGGTGCGCACTTGAAGCAGGTGCAAAGAGTCGCCTCCTTGTGCCGCAAGTACGACGTCAAGTTCAAGATCAACACCGTGGTCAACCGGTACAACTTCACGGAAGACATGAACGCGGCCATCCGCGAGCTGCAGCCCTGCCGGTGGAAGGTCTTCCAGGTGCTGATCGTCGAGGAGGAAAACGGCTCCGACAAGACCCTCCGCGACGCTCGTCGCTTCATGATCACCGCCGCCGAATACAAGGAGTTCTGCGACCGTCACAGCCACCACGCCTGCTTCGTCCCCGAGCCGAACAACGTCATGAGAAGCTCCTACCTCCTGGTCGACGAGTACATGCGCTTCCTGAACAAGGGCGTCGGCGCCCCTACCAATTCGATCCTCGAGGTCGGCGTCCACCAGGCCCTGGCTCAGTGCTACTGGGATCTCGACAGCTTCTACGTCCGCGGTGGAATCTATGACTGGTCCAAGGTGGAAAGGGAAAGTGCCGCCAAGGACTGTGCTGGAAAGCTGATGACGGAGCTGGAGTTTTAGTTGTCCAGTGGACTCTTCGGGCTTTGTCTGCTTTTCAGGCATCAACCATTCGGGCATCTTTGAAGGGGCTGCTTTCTGGTGGAGATTTAACACATGCAGCATTTCTTCATAGCAAACGTTGTATCTAGCTTTGAATTCAATAAATAACCCCAAGGGCGGAGAGGACCGTGCTAATCTATCCTTATCTCCACCCAGCTCCATGTTTTGTTTTGTACAAAAGACGATCGTTGGAAACGATGAAACCCGTAGAAAAGCAAAACCAAATACGTTCTAGAAGCACTTGTTCACCGCGACGAGAAAGAAACCGATAGATTCATGGGACCGGCCGAACGCCGATTGGAGGCAGGCACTGGTAAGGATCAGGTCGGATCGGATCGGATCGGATCGTCAAGAAGGGGACTGGACTGGACTTCGACGGTGATAGGTATACACCGCTGATCACCTAACCCATGGTGATGTGATAGATGACCTGGGCTTCGTGTTTGAATCAATCACAGTTCTTTTTCCAGGGTGAATTTCAACTTTCGACTCCAAGGCCGAACCGCAGCTTCTGACCAGTACCTTGGTTGTAGCTTTAGTGCAGTGGTTAACTCCTCCGCTGTATCTAGGGATCCTGGGATGGTAGGGACAATGGGGTCTGTGCCTTGCTAGGTATAGCCTCGTCTTATATCGAGCTACAACCAGGTCCTTTTTTCTTTCTTTCTTTGTGATATTGATTGCGAGAAAATCAATTTCGCAGATGCTTGGGATGTCGGCAAGGAAGAACGACTATCTTAGGTAACATTAAATACATACAAAGCCTGCTCCATGGTTTTTGTGTCATTCCATAAGTCCTCTCCAACAACTACCTTGGTTGCGTATGAAACCCTTCCCAAGGGACGTAGACCAGTCTTCAGAGACCATCCTTCATGAGATCCGGTTCCTCATCCGAGCTCACTTCACGCTTGCGCTTCCCTTCATTGACCTTGAGAAACCCGACGCGGCGTTTTTCGCTGACACCATAGAGGTCACATGCACGGCAGTGCCACAACGAGTGGCCGCGGTTATTACAGAACAGGCACTTGTCCTCTGGGACGGAGAAGGCACGACGGGTTACGCCAACTCTGATGAGCTCGCAGCTTACGGGTGGCGGCACCTCGAACTTCACGACGAACTTCCCGTGACCGATGCCAAAGGATTGCAATTCGCGGACTTCAAACATGGAAGTGTAGCTCGCTTCGAGGGCCATACCATAGAACGTTTGGACCACGGCCTCGGTGATAGAGTGCAAACTGTCGAACGCGGAGCCCTCGATGTACCAAGTCGTATCGTTGTGCGCCGCCTCGACATGCGTGAAAGGCCGGACTTTGAGAGCGTGGCCGATGCCCAGGCATTGAAATAGCTGACCCTTTAGACTGCGAATTGCCGTGTCCCTGGCTTTTGGAGTCTCGAAGACCACGGCGATGTACGAAAGTTCGTTGGGTGTCACTATTCTCAGGGGCATCGGTTGGGAATGTTCGGCGATGTGAAACCACAGACCCTGGATGATCTGGAAGACGCTGGGCTTCAGAAGCTTGGGAATAGAAACGCGAGCAACTCGGTTGCTGGTTGCCATCAGTACCTTATCCCGCTCAGTGATTCGGAAAACCATCCAGCCGCGCGATCGGCGTGTGGCATCGGTGATCTCGAGCTCGGTGCTTTCATCGGAGGACGAAGACGAGGAGGATGTGGAGGTAGTGCTCTGGCTATCAGTTAGTCACGTCTTAGAAGGTGGGCTGATTGCATGATGTACCTCGTCGTAGGCAAGGGCCCGGTGTTGCTGAGGTTCTGGATTGATTGGCTCGTTGAGGGAAGATGGCTTGTTCTGTGTCAGCAAGAGTAGCCGAAGAACTAACACTACGCTCGGGTGAGTAACGCACTTCCTCATCATTGACCTCGTCCATGTCCTCATCTTTGTCTGAAGCAGAGCGGGTGCTCGAAGTATTGTCAACGTTCTGCTCCTCGGTCGGTCAAGCAGTTAGCCAACGTAAGAAAGCTTGCGAGCCAGCACGACTTACTTCTTCGTCCTGTCTGTCTGTCCTTCCGACATTTCCAGCAACCGACTCGACTGACAAAGACTGGTCAATGGACTCCTGACAATTCCACACTGTATGAGCCTTGCTGTTGCAGAAATAACAAGGCGCGAATGTGATGTCTGAGACCTTGAACAGGTTGTTCGAAATCCGGGTCTTCAAAGGTCGCCACAGCTTCGGCAATGAACTGTCAAACCGCACGAGGAAGATCGACTTGGCGGATTCGGACTTGATGAGCTGTCTCACTTCGAACTTAGGCTTGTAGACGTCCTTAGCGCCGATTTCACGAAGTAACATTTGAATAGCCGCAGCAACAGACTGAAGACTCTGGTTTGCCACTTTGATGTACCAAGTAGGTACTCTCGGACACCTCTTCTGGTCTAGGTTTCCAAAGTTCAGACGAATGGTTGCGCGGCCAACGCTGAACTTCTTTTCCTTGAGAGTTTGGACAGCTGCATCCCTGTGGCCAGGTTTAAATTCGGTCAAGACACGATTTTGACCTTTGAAAGTCACGGTCTTCACTAGATCATCTTTGCAGACCTCATCGATATGTTTGTAGACTTCCTTGGAGATCGTGTCATGCTTTATGTTCCACTGCAGCTGAGGCCAGGTGATAATAACTGTGTGGTGACTTCTTGCCGTCTCAAGCCACTCCTCAGCAGCGAGTTTGCGTTTCTGGCTTTTTTTCACTGGCGAAGTATTGTTAGGCCAGGCTTCTGGGGTAAGAATTAAGCGGAGATCGGAAACTTACTTGCGTCTACCTCGTCGCGCCAAAGCAAAGGACGCTGGGCAGGAACAGAGCAGGACCGTGGAGGTAAAGGAGGGGGAGGAGGAGAGGAGGAGAGATCGTGCGGTGAGAGAAAAGAAGAGAGGGGAGTGAGAGAAGAAGGAAGGAAGGCACGACATGAGACGTGCCTCGAGGTCCACCCAAACATACAAAAGAAAGAGTAGCTGGAGCGCCTCCCCTCCCTGCCATATTCTTCCAACGATGCCCTCCATCCATTAACAATTCCATACCGCTGACGGAAGTAATAGAGCTCCGGAAGACACTTGGATTTACTGGTGCTCAAACTCAGACAAACTTGCTGATTGTCATCTAATCACGGGCCTAACTCACGCGGTACTGCCATAATGAGAATCGATTAGAATACGCGGAGCAAGAACAAATTCCGACCCTATCGATAAGTCTTGCGGTTGTATGTGCTATGCTAGGTTCCGTATGCCAGTAGGTAGAGTCAATACGCTATCGGTTGATGGATGAAGGACATGCTCTTTTTCTGGGTAGTATAACGAGAAAGCACAAGAGACTACCTACCTATTAGTTAGATCGCTTATGGGATAATCAGTGGAATGGATGCGCCGACAATTTTGCGGCTGAAGTGGTGTAGTCCATGACTCCATCCATTACTCGACATCGCTTCCATAAAAGGTTACAATGCTTCCCCGTAGGTACCGGGCAACTTGTTCCAATTGCCAGACTCGACTGTTAGCCCAGCTTAATGACTTGAAGCTACGAGCCCAAGAGCATTGCTTTGCATTGCATTGCTTGTGTCTTGCTACTATATGCACGTGGAGCTAGACTCGTCAGGTTGCAACGAAATTTAGAATTAATACAGGAGTCGTCGTCGATGGAGTTCATCAGCTTCGCCCTTCTCCTCAGGAGACAGCATCGCATAGTCCGACGGAAGTGATGGCTCCGCAAGATGGGATGGTTGTTGGAGATCCGGGTTTTCAAATGCACGGGGATAGCCAGCCGCCAGCAGACGTGGCTCAACAATAGCATGTTGCCAGTCTATTAGACAGGATACGGCCCCAGAGTCTGGCGAAATAAAGATGTTGTTTGGATTCAAATCTGCAGCTTGTCAGAATGGTTGACAGCGCCCAAATTGATACATACCTGGATGACGAAGAGTAGGCTGATTGAGGCGATGGTTAATGTCCTCTGGGAGAAGAAATGGAGCTAAAGCGAGATATTTGTTAATAAGAGGGATATAATCAGCCGGAGACTTCACTCCAGGGAAGACGCCATTATGCGGAAAATCCAGTTCGACCGTTTTCCCATAGCAGCGAGTCCATTCAACTTCTTTTCTTGCGATACACGCTAAATACTCCTTGTGGTCATTCCTAGAACCGTGAGAAAGTGCAAATCACGTAGATTCTAGCTTCGTCCAAAACTCACAGGGACCACGATGGATGTTCAGATTAGCTCTTTTCCCATACCAAAACATATAATCCGCCGTTGGACCAATACAGAAGACGTTAGAGTCATGGTTATTTGGAATATTAGGGGCATATAAAGGAGCTCGAAGGTTCTGCGGGATGTCCTTTTTGAAGTAAATGCTCCCGATAGACCCGAAAGAAATGTTGAAGAATTTCTCCTCGATTTCAACCGAAGTCGACGCGAGCCTATGCTGTTCACGTTTGCTCATGTTATGCCACCTGGTCTGTAAGCCAACTCCTGTTGCCTTCTCCATAATGATGTATTCCACACCGACGGGATTATCCTCCGAAGACGAATACCCATATAACTGGGGCACAGGAATGCCTTTGGAGCGGAGAAAACGTAGAGTCGCGGCTTCGCTAGCGGTAGCATAGTGCCTCGGTCCGGCAACGCGATACGGTATCTTCGCAATAACCTCGAATCCATCGTCCATGGTTATAAGGAAGACTCGACTAAACCCCCCTTCTGCGAGTTTAGCAATGCGCGTGGCGTGTCCATGGCCATTGCCAACTAGTTTGTCGGTTTCTCGCAAAAGGGCGCAGGGATCAAATTCGACGTAACGCTCACGTAGTCGAAGAGATTCATTGAAGAGAAATTTACCAGAAGTATAAGAGTACAAGTCGCGCCTTGTTGAAGACCCTGGATGAAAGCCGGAGAGTTCGTGATGATGACATGCTTGTAGTTGGTGCTGGTTCTGACCCATGGAGCGGCAATGTATTTGCAACGGCAAATTGCGCGGAGCAAGAGAAGCAATGTAAAAATTAACTCGTTTGAGCGTTACCATAGAAGAGTATAATTAAAGGTGCAAGAATCCCATGTGAGGCACTGCCCTTCTTTAAAGAGGTTCGGTGAGGTACAGTGGCCCCTCGGTGGTTACAGGTCAGTAGGATTAAATGTAGCGCGGCGCCGATGGGGCTTGTGTTGGAGATACCGTGTCTCCTAAGCCTCAGGCCTCGGCCTCTATAGCTAGATGCACGGATCGCCACCAGCGCCTATATAGCCTCGCTCCATGGGGCATTCAGTGCAGGAATCAACCATCATCTTTTCTTCCTATACATATCTCCATATCCGCTCCCTTGAGACATCACAGCACCTAGACAATGCCATGATGGAGTGGCTATGACATGCGCAACTCTTGCAAGCAATGACACTTCTTCTATACCAGCATACGCAGTCCTGGGACTGGGAAATTGCACCAGAAGACGGGAATGCTGACAATTCAATGGGCTTTTATACTTCAACTACGGTTTCTTCGCTCGGTAAATTACACGAATTCGTGGCAAAGGGAATGCTTGAGAAAAAGGCTGAATTGTGTTCATAATTCGACATTGTATGCTTATCATAGGACCTGCTCTTCAATCCAAACATCTCCTCCAGCGTGCCGATTAAATCTCACTAAAGAAAAACGCAAGTGTTCATAGGCGCGGCCGCAAGGCCCTGGTGTCGACCTCAACTTTTTGCTCCTTCCTTTTTATTTTTTCTTCCTCTCTCTTACTCTTTTCTTTTCTGTTCTTAACACATGATGTATTTACGGCTAGGCTTCTTCAACAAGTTTATTGGTCCTGACCTTTCTGTATGACAAGCAGCAGCATCCGAATTCCGCATCCACAAGACATGGAGGATTGCAGTGCAGATCTGCCGCAATCACGCGGCCCAGGCCGACCGCAACTACTCGGTGGGGAAAACGATCACGCTGCCTGCGAACTTGCAGCTTTAGTGCAGGTGTTTATTGGTTTCTCCCATCCCCCCTGGCTCACGAGGCTGTACTCACAAGGCGTCTGAATGCGCAGGGTCCAAGCCACCCGCCATGGCCCCCAAGCTGACACTCAGCCTTATGCGAATGATTATGCAGCGGCTCGTCGTCGTCCGTTTTGCAGCTCTCCATCGCTCTTACCTCTTGATGAATGCGACTCCACATTCGAGGAGTAGGCGACAGCGCGGCCGGTCTTTGTTGGAAGCCGCATTAATGTGACACGGAAGATTGCTCAAGGATAAACAAAAAAATGGCCCACAACATGACTTCAGATGGCCATGCAGACAGCGAGGCTGGATCTTCGGGGGCCTCGTTTGAGGTAGTGAGTTTGGCATCTGTTACAAACGTGGAGTAAGAGGTCCATCTTGACGTTATCTTCTCCCGTTACCCCTTCTGACGATGGTCCAGTATAGTCGCAGTCCCTGCTATTGGGGCAGATCCGAGAGAAACGTGGACCGTGGATGGCTCTCAGGACCCATGGCTGATCGAGGAACTAAAAGAGCACATTACAGCAGCTCGCGTGTTACTGTTCGATCATGGAGAACCTGGCGATGATGACAGCTTGGACACTCTGGCTGACAGTTTTCTCAAGCGACTCCACGAAGCAAGACAGGCAGGAGTATGTTGATACGCTCTTGACCCTCTACAGACGTCTTTACCAGAAGCTTGATCTAATCTCTGTCATACAGACCAGCAGGCGACCGATATTCTTCATCTGCCACAGCACCGGAGGACTCGTGGCCAAGGCAGCGCTTGTCCTGGCCAGCAGGTCCACGTCCAGTCTATCCACAATCCTAACCAGCTGCCACGGGATAGGCTTTCTGGCGACACCACACCAGGGCTCAACGTATCTCTCCGCGGAGGAATACGCTGATAGCATCCAACACTTGATGCAGCTCAAGTCGGAGATTCCATATCGGGTCAGAGACTCCCTGCGACCCCGCCACTATTATCTGCAACAATTGTCCAACCAGTTCAAGTCGATCTCTGCGGATATGAAAGTCTGGACGTTTCTGGAGACGCTAGATTCTACGATCAACATCACGGATGTGGACACGGGTAATACCGTCGAATTCCATATACCAATCACGTCTATTCGGTCGGGTCTCCTGAACTTGGAGCACGAGAAAGAAATCCCGCTGGCCACAGATCATATGGGGACTGCTTATTTCAAGGACCAGAAAGCCACGCGGACAAGCTTTCTTATCGAACTCAAGTTGGCTGTGCAAGCGGCCGTCAAGCTTTCGACCGTGGAGGACATTGCGCTGAGTGTGGAAGGCAAGGTCAGCGTCTACGTCCATGGATTCTTTGAAGACACGGCGCTCGGTGTTAGCCAAGAAACCCCACTGAAGCTATGGTCCAACAAAGCGTCGCTGAAAGAATTCCTCGAGAAGGGACCAGCCGAATGCCTCGGGGACAGATTGAAAAGAACGAACAAGATGCCACCAGAACCTCATGGTTATCGGTCCGCTACCGGCTTGAGAAGGCGACGACCTTTTATCAATGCAATGCTTGGCCATGGCAGACATCAAGGAGAAACCACTGAATCACCTAACAGTTCTCTGGACGATGTATTACCGCCTAAGCCGTCCATGAAACAGAGTCGAAGCTTTGTCGTGCCGACTTCCCCAAGGATTCATATCACGGAGCCGGATGTTGATAACTATTTTGAGTATCAATCCGAAGACACGAAGACACCGGTCCAACGGCCCCAGAGGCGCAACAGAAGTGAAAGGATTTCAGACTTGAGACTTGATAACGTGGATAACCCAAACGAACAAACGCAGGGGTAAATGGCACAGACAAGAGACTTTGTAGTGACCTGCTAATATGCGTGCAGCGAGTTCGATCAAGTGAACAAGACTTCGAGATCTCAGCTGCTTCTTCCTCCAGACGGCTCAGCAAGGAACCCGATCAATAGATCCCGACATACTCCTCGCTTTGATCGCCCTGAGCCAAACACGGAAAAGCTTCTGTGGATACATGTGCCGTACACGCATACCGGATGGGTGCCGCAGGTTCTTTCCAAAGCTTGCACAGACACCGAACGATCGAAATTGTAAGCCCTCGGCAGGTGTCCAGATCAGGGCGTTGCACTGACCGTACTTTATCGATTACAGTTTGAGTGTGTTTCTTAGCGAAGAGAATTGGTTCCTGAAACATAGTCGAGCGCGGCATTTAGAGCCACATGCACGTTATGTGAAACCCACTTGCATCCACGCGACGCAGCCTGACGCTTCTCCAAACAACCGACTGAATACCATGAAGGATTCCCAGTTAGCCTTATATGTAAGTGATGCACACAACCATTACAGTTATATCTGTCACCTAACCATGTTCATAGTTCCCTTATGTAAGTTGATGATGTCCCAGTTCTCTGACACCGCAAAACTCATTCCCAGAAACAGCTCCACTGGGACTCTTACCGTAATCTCCTCCAGCGACGCAAAGTGGTTGAACAAAGACTTCTGCAAGGACGGGCCAGACCTGTTCCCGAAGAGATATCGAAAGCAAGTCTGGAGGTCCAGCTTATCTGGACCTACCTAGGTTGTGAACCACCCATTCATTTCCGAAGAACGTTGGACCAATTTGGGTACCCAAATCTCCGGTCGACGCTGGCGAGAGATGACGACCAGATGCTTTGGAAACGAACACGGAAAGAACCAAACCTTGACGATAAATTCTACGGACTTGACATGAACCAGGACTCGGGTCGCAGCGCTCTTCCGTTCAGAGACGGCAAAGTCCTCATGGTGGATCAGCTCTGGCTGTGGATTGTAAATCACAAAACTGTGGTGACTTTCTTTCCAAACCAGGAAGCTACAACCTCGGAAGGGAAGCTTTACGAGCAATCGAACCTACACAGCAGTCTTTACAATGAACTCAATGGTGACCTTGCTCGACGGTTCGAAACGGCGGGAGACCTCGCTGCACTGATAGTGTTGCATGCGGTAACGGTCCTTCTTGAACGGACTCTACACCGCGATCTTCAAGTCCTTCGCATATTCGAGGAGTCAATCAGCATTCTGGTACTCGTCTTGGTCACCATCTTCTGAGCCGAGCCAACTGACCCTGCACACAGACCGAATCCGTAACGAAATCGTTCAAACGCTTCCGGAGTCGAGGCTTCATCAACCGACCGGCGGATCACAACAAGAAAGCCGACGGCACTCCAATGACATCTGCGGAACGCGACCAGCGAGACGTCCAGCTAGCAAACCAGAACCGCGAAGACCTCTCTGCATTGCTTGAACTCCGCGATATCATTGACGAGCTCGGCACCATCCTGAAGCTGCTTGACCAACAGGAAGCAACCATCAAGAGCATGGTATCATACTACGAGGGAAAGGGGTACGGGAAGGTGTTTCTGGAGGTTGCGTTGAAGAGTATTGAGGAATATCGCACGCAAGTGACGGAGATGAAGGACAATGCGCATTTGGCTCAGAAGGCCGTACGCTCTCGCATTTCTTTTGTCGTCTTTGTTCTTGAGCTATATTCAAGCCTCCTTACGATACTGACGCTGTGCTGTGGATTCAGGTGGAAAATCTCCTCGATCTGAAGCAAAAACAGGCAAACGTCGACGAAGCGCGACTGGCGCGGTGGCAGGCGGAAGTCGCCCAGGATCAATCAAGATCCGTCATGGTGTTTACCATATTCACGGTCATGTTGGTCAGCCCAGCGTTATGATTTACGGTCACTTACTGACCACATCTTGCTTCCGCCAGATTCCTTCCTCTTTCCTTCTTTACTTCTCTCTTCGGCATCAACGCACGGGAATGGAGCGGAACACCCCAGAACCTTACTCTCCGCACCATGTTGACCATTGCAGGTATCACTCCCCAATTCCCAGAGCTTGTGGAATAATTCAGAATCGTACCTAACTTACGATGTGGTGACTACGCAGGCCCGGTCTCCATCGCGATCATCCTCATCGCCCTCCTCCTGGCCTTCAGCGAACACCTGCGCGTCGTCGCCTCCAAGGCATGGAAAATCACCGTCGGCCTCATCCTCGACTTTCTTCTGCGTCCAATCCACAGAGCGCTTCAGCTGGAAAGGATACCCAAGAAACTTCGCAAGGTGGGCGCAGGCGATAAGTCCGGCGTGAAGGACCGGTTGGATCGGTATCTGGGGTACCGGAGGCATCGCAAGCAGACGGACTACGATATCTGGAAGAGACACGAGGACCGAGTGATGAGTCCGTTGCCGCCGGTTGCGGAGTGGGAGAAGGAGATTGTCGAGGAGGCGAGGGAGGGAGGTCGTCTGGGGAGGAGGACACGGAGGTTTGAGGAGGGTAACGGTGTAGTATAGTCTGTCTTGGTCGGTGTAAATGGATGAGCAGTAGTGGGTATACCTACATTTATAGTACAGCCAGGTTGGCATCTTCGTGTCCCATGAAGCGAGCTTTATCAAGTATTGTGGGAGCTTTTCACCGAATTGATGCTCTAATATTGATGCTGCCTGCCTGAGGCCACGACGTGCCTCTACACAAAAGAAAAAGAAAACCCTGAGAAACGATACCCGGGCTATCGGCAGCACTCCAAGGAGTTAACCAACCAGTCCATGGCCCCAAGTTCGTACTAGGATATGGTTTCGGTGGGTTATATGTTAGTTGAAGGGGTGGGGGGAACCGGGGGAGGTCCCTTCCACAATTGGAACTGTTGCAAGATCACCCCCGGTGACGCAGTTGGTATGATACCGACATGTAGACAGGAACAGGAGGTTTAGAGGTTCGATTCTTCCATTGGGAGGACCGTTTTTCTTTTACCTGTGTATATACGGGAGAGGCTGTTTGCCGGTACAGTTATCTTTCTCTTGCTTCATAGGGAGGTTCTCCTCGATGGTTCAATTCTAGTCTAGTCTACCTCAAAGGATCCATTTCCTTAGGTAAGTTACCATTGAAAACTGGTCTAAAAAGAAAAAGTCATCCTCCGGCAGACGGCATCAAGTCCACTGCAGCAAGCATGGAGATTCCTCTTCCAGAAACCAGTCCATGAGAAGACGCTGAGACGGTGATGGGGTGATACAAATTCGCAAACAACTTGTCAGCTGAACTTCAGCTTACGATGATGCATTGAAATTGGTAACTGTCATCGTTACACTTCCGGAGGCAATGGTCATTGTTTCATTGGCAGCGGGCGATGTCGAGGAACCTGTTGACCTCGTACACGGTTACACTTGAGACTCATCTTGACAGGATGCATTTGAATGCATAGTCTAGCTCTGGGTCTACTGCTGGCTGCTCCAGAGTCCAGACATATAAATACCCACTCTTTCACCTGAGGTGATTGTGATTATTCCTAAGAGTCGATCCATCACTATCTAGTATCTACTATTCCTCGTCACGGAGCTCAGATCAGATACTCTCGAAATCCAATATCATATCATCGCCAGTACGATATAAATCGACATGTACATCCCAACCCTCCTCCTCCTCGGCCTCTTCTCCGCTCCACTGGCCCTCTCATCCCCATCCCCAGCGGAACCACCCACAGCCAACGCGCAATGCGGCTGGCCCAATGGAAACTGCTACGACAACAACTGCCACGGCGACCAGAGTGCCGATCGGATCACCTGCACGGCGGTATCATCCTCTTTCGTTTTTCTCATTTCCTCAACTCGGATACTCGTGCCTAACACGAAGTCATCTATGTAGGGCCCCTACCGCGGCTGTCAGTGCGGCTACGGCTGCGGGCGAAACACGGGACGGTGCGACCAGAACGGGTGCGCGGGGGTGAATGGGCGGTGCACCGGGTCGTATTTGGGATGTTCGTGTCGGAATGGGTAAATAGTTGAGTATATTCAGTATTCAGTGGAGGATATGTTGGAGGATATGGATATGGATATTGAGAAGGGGATTAAGGACGGCTCGGGGAAATTGTTTGCTTGTCAAATAGTATTGGAAAGAGGGAAGAAAAGTTTCTCTTGTCGATTATTCTGATGCTGCAAAACATGATCGTAGTCATACCACTGAAGGCTCGCTTAGCCTGTCTTCCATACTTCATAGGCTGTTTGTTGTGGATAAGTGGTTCAGGGAGTGGTTGAGGGAAACAGCCAGAGGAGAGACATGGGGAGGATCATCCGCAGGGAGCTGCTAGTTTATGTCATGTATTCTTCGTGGGAAAATACCAATGTACGAATTACAAATTCTACATGAGATATTCAAAGTGCATGAAACAATGTATCCGAGTGATTGATATCGTTGAATGATGATGTGATTGTAAGTACATCCCTCGTATAGCAGCTGATAGTAGTGGATCATCGAAGATGTCACATTAACCCTCTCTTCGTGTTTGATAGAGGGTGTAACAAGTAACGAGATAACAAGGTTATAAAACCCAAGAGCTGCCCATGATCACACGATCGGCGACCCTCCTGAAACGAAGCCGGGTATATATATAAACAAGACGCATAAATTTGCCATTAGAGCAATCCGGCCCGCTGAAAAACGCCAGCTCAGCTCCTGGCGTAGAACGTCCTTGAGGTGAAGCTAGTCAAGCATTCCAACTCGGTTCTCCGTACTTTGCAGATATGTGTCGTTTAGGGAAGCGCACTTCGTGATCATCTGCATCATCTGATTCTGATTGAGAGGCTTCGACAGATAATCATCCATGCCGGCCTGGATGCAGCGTTCGCGATCGCCGATCATCGCATGAGCAGTCAAAGCAACAATCGGAGTCCGCGGCAACGCGTTCACCTTCTCATACTGCCTGATCTTCGCAGTTGCCTCGAACCCGCCCATGACCGGCATCTGCACATCCATGAGAATCACGTCATACCGATGCTTCTTGATCTCCTTCAGGGCATGCAAGCCGTTCTCGACAACGGTCACGTTATGGTTGCACTTTTCAAGAATCCTGACAGCGACTTTTTGGTTGACCTCGTTATCTTCGGCCAAAAGGATCGCAAGCGATCGAGAATGTCCAGTCGAGATGCGATTAGGACGGCTCCCCAGGGCTAGAAACAGCCCGTTCCACAAGTCAATGGTTCTGCAAGGTGTCGTAACATACGAAGTAATTCCGAGATCCATGGCAGATTTGAGTGTGACCGACACCACGGGTGATAACAGCACCAGAGGTATGGACCGGAAGCCACCATAGGCCCTCAAGTTCAGGGCTGTCTCCAGGGACTCGACGAGAATCGCGTCGAAGACGTAGCCCCATTGGTCTTGGTGCTGGGTAGACAGGATCTGGTCCTCGCTGTTCACGACCAGAGGTTCGAGACCCAATTCGGTCAACATCTGAGCGACGGGTACGTTCTTGTTGAGGCCTCTGTCGATAAAAAGGATGCGACGGTTGCGATAAGGGGCGAGCTGTTCAGCGATTCCCAGAGACGGTTCAGCCAACCTGACCGAAATGGTGAAAAAGAAGGAGCTGCCAAAGCCGACGTTGGAGGTGACCCAGATGTCGCCGCCCATGAGGTTGACGAGGCGCTTCGAGATTGCCAGACCCAAGCCCGTTCCTCCGAACCGTCGAGTCATGGATCCATCCGCTTGTTGGAACTTGTCGAAAATCAAGTTGAGCTTGTTTTCCTCGATGCCGATGCCCGTGTCCGAAACGGACAGCTCAAATGCACACTCGCCCGGTGCAGACATCTTGTAGTCCGCCCTTTTAATCGAAACCTGAATTTCACCATGCTCGGTGAACTTGATGGCATTTCCAACCAGGTTGAGGATCACTTGACGCAGGCGATAAGAGTCCCCAATCACGTAATCCGGAACAGTGCCGTTGACGTCGTACACCAGACTCAGTACTTTCTCGTTCGCTTCCACTGCCAAAGCCTTCAAAGCGCTAAACACCGTGGCACCGATGCTGAAGGGAACGTTCTCGATGATCATGTGATTAGCCTCGATCTTCGAGATGTCCAGAATGTCGTCAATGATGGTCAACAGGCTGTTGGCGAGATTGTGCACCATATTCAGCGTTTCACGCACCCCTGGCTGAAGCTCCTCGGTATCCAACGCCAACTGGGTCATGCCGATGATGCCGTTCATGGGCGTGCGAATCTCGTGGCTCATGTTGGCAAGGAATTCTGACTTGCTGCGATTTGCCAATTCCGCTGCCTCCCGAGCCGCGGTATTGCGCTGGATGCTGTCTCGCAAACTGGAAATCATTTTGTTGATCTTCTGTTTGAGCTCATCCATTTCTCCGGATGCGCTCACCGTAATCAGCTTGCTGAAGTCACCACTGGTGGCTGCGTCGGTGATTTCTCCAAATGCTCGAACCTGAGAGGTCAGGTTCTCGGCCATGATATTCACGTCTTCGGTGATCTCCCTCCACAAACCTCGCATGCCCTGCACATTGGCTTGGCCACCCATCTTGCCTTCGACACCCACATCCCGAGCAACCCGTTTGAGCTCATTGGCAAATTTATCAAGACCGTCAACCATACTGTTGATCGTCTCCTTCAGCGTGAGGATTTCCCCTTGAGCATGAACCTCGATTTTGGTGCTCAAGTCGCCTTGAGCAATTGCCTGGGTAACGTTGGAGATGCCCCGGACTTGTGACGTGAGGTTCTGCGCCATTGTATTCACATTGTCCGTCAGATCTCTCCATCGTCCTTCGACGTTCTCCACCCGGGCCTGTCCACCAAGTGTGCCGTCCGTGCCCACTTCACGAGCTACTCTGCTGACCTCGAAAGCGAATCGATTCAGGCGGTCGACCATGGCGTTGATCGTATCCTTCAAGTCGAGTATTTCACCTTTCGCATCCGACGTCACTTTCTTGGTGAGGTCACCCTTGGCCACGGCGGTCGTCACATCGGCGATCTCACGGACCTGGGTTGTCAGGTTCATCGCCATGCCGTTCACGTTGTCCGTCAAGTCTTTCCACGTGCCTTCGACTCCATGGACCACAGCTTGCCCACCCAGCACACCGTCTGTACCCACGTCCTTGGCAATCTTGGTGACCTCCTGCGCAAACTCTCTCAGTTGATCGACCATGGAATTGATGATCGTCTTCAACACTAGAATCTCGCCCTTGCAATCGGCTTGCACCTTACGAGTGAGATCACCTTTGGCGACCGCAGTGGTAACCGTCGTGATGTCTCGAACTTGGGTCGTGAGGTTGTTGGCCATTGCATTGACATTGACCGTCAATTCGTTCCAGATACCCTGAATTCCTTCAATCTGCGCTTGGCCGCCAAGAATTCCTTCCGTTCCCACGTCACGGGCCACACGGTTGACTTCTGTGGCGAAGGCTCGCAGCTGTTCGACCATGGTGTTGATGGTCCTCTGTAGCTGATAGATCTCGCCTTTCGCCTGTCTCTCAATCTTCTGGCTGAGATCACCGTGGGCAACGGCAGTGGTGACCGCAGCAATCTCTCGCACCTGCAAGGTCAGGTTGGAGGCCATGATATTGACGTTCTCGGTGATCTCCTTCCAGATTCCATTCACGCCGGTGATCTGCGCTTGGCCACCCAAGATACCCTCGGTTCCCACTTCACGAGCCACCTTGGACACCTCCCGGCCAAAGACCTGCAATTGATCCATCATGGTGTTGATCGTAAGCTTGAATGTGGAGATGTCCGTGTACATGTCTGACGGGTGAATGTGGGCTCTTCTTGAAAGGTCTCCATTGGCCACCTGGGTGATGATCTCTCCGATCTCGCGTAGCTCCTTCTGGAAAGCTTCATTGATGTGGATATGCTTCCGCAGCTCTTGGCGGAGGTGGGAGCATTCGTGTTCGCTATGAGCTACGGTCTGTTTTAACTCCCGTCCTTGGATAAGCTCCTCGATGGCGTGTGCTAGGAATTCTCGGGGCACAGGAATCTCCGCCGTCTGCTGTCGTTGAAGAGCATCCCTGAGGTAGAGAAGGTCTGCGTCAGCGATAGACGCAGACATTTGGGGTTGCGTCATGATGGCGGTGGTAACTGCCCCAGACGTGATTTTTTCGGCTTCCGATCCCTCACCAAGGGAACTTTCAAAGGTTGTTGCAATGGGTCAAACTATACATTGTAAGTTGGCTACGTTGGCAAAGATTGTATCTTCAATGCTCACCGGCAGTGTATAATCGCCGCCAGCAACACACTACAGGAACGGGAGATGCTCTTGATCCGAGGAATTCTTCCCTGTCGAGAGCACTATATGCATCACCAATCCTTGCTTCACCCCGGAAAACTTCCCAGTGCTTTTGTTCCTTCTTTGTGGTTCTGATAGCTTATTCTCAGTTCTTGGGAGCTGGGTGTAGATATGGTGCCACTGATGCAGAGGCAGGAGCGTGCAGGCTAGGAATAGGAATGGCGATATTTTCGTCGCGGCGGTGGTGCTGCACAGCGATTCGCAAACCCGATGTGTTCCTGGGGGCGCCACGTTCTGCTGGGGCTTGTACGTCGGTGCTTGATCCCGGGTTTCTCGCACTTCACATAACGGTGGCTTAACTCGTTTCTGAACTTCGCACGCAGGGAGCGTCGAGAGGAGGTGATCTGGCGTGGGCTAATCCAGAGTGGTGGACAGACGGCGGACTGGTTTGGGAGTGAGAAACAATTGGCAGGAGTGAATCAAGCGAACGTGAGACATGCTGCTGTCACAGCAGACTCTGGCGGAAATAAGAGAAAATTGCAATAGACAAGAATAGAGATAGAGATATAAAAACAAAGTGGCGGCCTCGAGGGAGCTCGAGAGGCCGGGAGAAGGTCAGTGTTTTGGGTCGGCCAGCCAGAGGAGACCGCGGGGAGGAGAAGGAGTAAAATAGACCAAGTACCAAGTCTCGGAAGAAAGCGAGCATGCATCCATTGGGACACAACATCCAAGGGCCAGGGCAAACTCGCGGGGGGAGTCTAGACCGGGCGGGAGGCGCGTCAAGGGCATGTCAAGGACTGCGGGCAACATTGAAGCTTGGCGCTGATTGACGGAGCCCTCTCGTGACGGAACCAAAAACAGGGAATTGCGCGGTTTACACCTTAGGCAGGCACGACCACGGCGTCTTGTTCTTTTCTTTTGCCACTCTCATTGGGATTTATCATTTGCTACGCACTAACTACCGCACTACATGTTGATCTCGTCCTAATGACAGGCACAAGTAGCAAGCAAGTCCAGTTCGGACCAATGGCTTCTCCGAGATTGCTCTACTGACTTGCATCTGGGCGGATGACAGTCCCGTTGACGAACTCAATCTCCCGGTGTTCACTCTGAGTATTGAACATTCACTGTTCTGTTCAGTACACTCCTTCTTTGAGTCCGGAATGTTCACATCCTTGCTGGCCTGGGAATACTATTAACTGTGTTGTTCGCCGAAACTCCGACTTCTGAGTCCTGACACCTGATTCTGGGCCCCAGAAGATACTCCATCGAGTCCAGCCACAAGCCACAAGTCCATAAATTCCTTGTATTATGATCCCTTCGGACGCCACTGCCATCACCCCGTCAACTGCCCATTCCTGGTGTACGGAGTACCGACACCGGAGTTAATCTCTTTAGGAACGAGACGTAGTTCCTTCAGCCATCTCACGGAATAGATGACGTTGCTCCCATCCACCAGACCTTGGCATCTTGCTCAGTCGAACCAATACCCCTTTGCGAAACACACCTTTCATTTAAGCGTGAGACAGCTAGCGCAGCGCCTTTTCTCCACGGCGTCGTCTACCCTCGTGATGGATTCGGATGACCGGTTGCTCGTCTGATGTGGTTTTCCCGGATGACCAACCAGCAAGGAAAAAGCAAAAAGCAACAAAAGTACCACCAATTCGAGTGGTGTAACATACACAAATAGACTACTGCGTATCTGTAATTTATCGAGCCGTCTCAGACAGGCGCATTCCCCTGGTTCGCCTTGATCTTTTATAACTAACTTTAGCAATCCAGACGCCTCAACCTCGGCAGCGACCGAATTTTCGATCCGAACTCTGTCTGTCCTTCCGAGTCGGACCGTCGGAAACCAAAGCAGAGTACCCCGTCCTCTCGGATTCTTCTTAAGGATTTGCTACAGATATGATCATCGCGTCTCGTTCTTCGCTCGGATTATTTGTAATGTAAATCATGTCAGCCATGCAAGGTCCCATCGGCTTGTGCACACTGCAGACACAGTCAAGTTTCAACCTTTTGACGCTACGGTGCTCCGTACCGAAGATTAAGCTCGTTCGTTAAGGTTGTCGAATGTCGATCTTCTCCAGTTGTCTCAAACCCTAAAGGACTTGAACCGGGGACGAGATCAGCACGCGAGACTTTCTGAGTCCTTGACATCCTCCCTTCTTTTCCCTGGATTTGTTACGACTGCAGTGCATGCAGACTAGAACAATCTGCACTTAAGTTGGCGGTGGATCGATTGCTTTAGCCGTGGTTTGCCGCGTTAAATGTATGCTCTACAAGTGCGTCGTCGAATCATCCATACACTGGTCACTGGTGGCCCAAGGCCTCTGTGACGGGTGCCTGAGGCTACAGAAATGCAGCCGCCAACGGAATCTGCCCGTGCAGGTGCTAGCCGGAGCAGGGTCGGTAGCTTTCACGTGATCCATAGATTTGTCCGGATCTTTTCGTGGCCATTGGCCAATGAAAATGGCGGAACCGTCCGTCGAACGATCGGAGCTTAATGGACCTGATAATCAGCGACGATTTTCTGATTCTCAAGATTCACCGCCAGAATGAATTTCTCTTAGAGATGAAACTGATTCGTGTGAATGCAGTGTAAAGTTCCTTTTTCTAGTGCGTGCAGAAAAATCAAGCCCATGACATGAGATCAGATCTATGAAATTCTATTTCTTCAGCTAATGGCTGCCGTGGTCTCATAATGCATCCAGTATAGAGTAGAGTACATATCTCATTCGAAGGAAAGTTATATATGTCAGGAACTGGTCCAGCCGAGTTGTTCTTGCATCCGTGTGCAAAAGATATGCAACTTCGAGAAGAGGATGCGAGTGTGCCGAGCAGGGTCGCCCGCCCAGATCACAACCGAGGGGGCCGAGGGATCCAGGCAGATAGATTATCGCTAGTCTATAACCACCTATCCCATGCTGATCTGACCTGGCTGTCCTTAGCCGCCTGTAAGCGAAACGTCCCAAAGCATGGATGAACCATGCTAAGACGATTCATGACACCGTCCCAAATATCTGGTCCGTCACCGTCACCGTCACCGCCGACGCAACGCCAGTTCAAGTTTTCTCGCTCGCCGCTATCTGGGAAATCTGCGGCACGATCCACCAATCATGCCAACGCGTCTTCGAGCCCACGTCAGGAATCTCAGCACGAAGATGGAGGGAGCGGGGCCCCTCGGCCTCCTTGCTCTTCTGCTCCGAATGGGCCTTTCCAGTGGACTTTGTCGTCAGCGCTTTCCTGACGGTTTCGATGGCAATGCTAGCGCCGATGCAGGCCCGCATCGTGTCCTTGACGTCGCGTTTCCAGTCCTCCTCGATGGCTTTGGGAGCCGCAGCGTCGCCGGTGCGGGTCGGGAGAAAAGCGCCGGTCGCGAGAATGGCTTCCCAGGCTTTGCGTGCTTCGGCGATGGCTCGCGTGGCACGGTCCAGGACTGTGGCGTCGCTGTCGCCCTCGAGGATGGCTTCGCGGCGGTATTCGTCAAAAGGGACGAGTTCGGGGAGAGAGATAGGGATGAAGGGTTTCAAGCGGAGTTCGTAGCGTAATCGCTCGCTCGAGTATGCCTGTTTGGAGGATGCTGCAGGTAAAAGCTCGTGGCGGACGAGAAGCACGTACAGAGCGTGCAAAGCGATGGCAAAGGCGTCGATGGCAATGAGTTGGGTTGTTAGCCTTTCGAGGAGGTGCAGAGATGTTTGGAAGGCAATCTGCCGTCCCACGGGGTTGGGTTTCTTGCCCGGTAACGACGGGGCTGGAGTTGTTCGCTTGCTGGCAGCGATGGTAAACGTGCGGATGCGATCGATGTGGCCGAGATGAGTCGAGCAAATATGAGATAGATACCAGTACATGCCGGGAAGTTCCTCGGGTGCATATATCGATAGTTCGAAGCCGAGTTGGAGGATCAAGCGCAGCTGGCTTAATTTCTGGTGGTAAGCCCAGCTACTCAGCGGGTAGGAGTAGGTCGATTGACCGTCATGCAGTGCCAGTGGAGGTTCGAGACTCAAGGTGCGCAGCTGTACGTCGAGCTCCTCGGCCTCCATCTGCAAGTTGTCCCAATCCACAACCGTATGACAGATTGTTCGACGCACGCGGCAACGGTTCAAACAAGCGCTTCGTAGCGTATCCACAAACGGCTGAGCGAATCGTTTCACAAAGTCGTCCATTTGTTTGGCGATTTGAAAGCGAGGATCCGACGGCAACTCCACGGCATCCGTATCCGCCTGGAGTAAAATGCTCGAGGGCAGAACAAGCTCTGCAAGGTCGTCATACAGAAACTGCTTGACCGGCACGCGACCAAGCACACTCATGTCGTGCACGATGACGGTTTGGAGGAGCGACCGAATATATACCGAAGGCTGGGGTTTCCGTGACCCGAGAGTCCACACAACAATCCTGAAGTTGTAGGCTCCACGATAATCTAGGGCCTGTTGAAGATCGATTGCGTCCTGACACAGACGTCTCAAATGTGCAAGTGCGGCATCAAAACTGATGTTCACCATAGGACGAGGCGGCACAGTGCTAGCCAGCTTTCGCTGTATCTTGAGACTGAAAGCATCCGACACGCGTTGCCCCAACGAGACTGACTTTTCTAGAATAGACAGGTGCGATAAACAGGACGAGAAGTGCTCGGTCGATCTGGTCTGCATGACATCAATATCTTGTTCTAGTGCAGCGAGGAAGTCCCGTCGAAACAGAAGCCTGCTTTTGATGGCCTCTCTCATGTGGTCGTCGATCTTGCCCTCCTGTCCATCGATCCAAGAAACCGCTTGGTCAAGCAACTTTCGGAAGTGTTCGGCGTCGAACTCAGAGAGCAAACTGCGGTTGTAGAGCTGTGTGACGAAGTCCTCCTCCTTGGAAGAATTAGTTCACAACATTTCTCAAGCGGGCCTGCAGGACAAACCTCGTAGAAGTATTCTGCAATCACACGGGCGTGGACGAAATCGCAGGCCTTGACCAATGCAAGACAATACGCTCGCAAGATCAGATTCACCATGGGCTTATCCTCCTTGTCGCCGGCCTTATTCTCGCGGTCAAAGCACGCCTGCTCGACCGTCCTGGGCACCGGCCATAGCACCTTGTCGAGGTATATGGATGTGAACAGCGTTTGTGAAAGAGGGTGACCCATATGCCACGCCATCTGCCATTGCACCATACTCAGCAGTGTTCTCGAATACCGTCGACCCAGAAATATGCAGTAGAAGCACTCCTCAGAAATGCACCCACCTCATGGCAAAGCAACTGATCCATGATTCCCACGGCTTCCTCCGGACTCAGCTCCCGCGTCACGTCGTAGGAGTCTTCCAGGGCCTGCACTTGATCC
Organism: Hamigera avellanea; assembly: GCA_027569715.1. NCBI lineage: Eukaryota > Fungi > Ascomycota > Eurotiomycetes > Eurotiales > Aspergillaceae > Hamigera > Hamigera avellanea. The sequence goes on from JAPDKU010000117.1 coordinate 49,024, forward strand.
TCTCCGGGGGCGATGTATCCGCTGTCCATCTTCGAGTCCATAATCTGTGGTCCAGGCAAGTATTAGATTCCATCGACTGTTCTGTTGCGTGGTCACCACCGGCGGAGAGTTGAGCGGGAAACGCACCTCCAATGCACCCACTGCTTCGAAAAGTGTGAAGTATTCATCCTTGACGAGCTGCCCGGTACTGAGTTCTGGAAAGAAAAGTATGTTAGATAATCCATTCTCCGGGACACGCGGTATACGTAAGTGCGGTAAGAATCTCAAGAGGCAGGAATCAGAGGTCGTTCTTACGTGAGGCAGCTTGCGTGAACTCATCGGTGATGTCGCGTGGAACCATCGCCTGCGAGGCGACTCGCATCTTGGAGCCACGGATCTGGCTGTCGGGCAGCATGACTGAAAAGAGTAGATATTTGCAGCCCGCTGCCAAGTGCCCTCATGGAGCGACAGGATCAACAGGTAAGTAACAGCCGACGTTGAAGGAGCGGAAGTTGGAATGAGCGGAGCGGGGGGATTTGGGCGGGCAAGACGTTACTGCGGGCGCGCAGCCGCGGCGCTGCATTCAGACCGCTACCGAGCAAGGCCCGGACTACAGTACGATGAAACTAACTACACATCGACATAATGGCTTTCATGGAACAGCAAGAAAGATCCGAGAATCCAAACCGGTTATGAAGGGAATACCCTGCAATTTTCTAATTCGCGCCCACAGAACAGGCCAGTATTGCTACACATATACAGTCACTTCCCCGTATCCCCGGGAGACCTTTTCCACAGCATCCCGGTTATCCCAACGCAGTGTTTCTGTCATCCTCTCAACGTCTCGCAGAGGGGGTATTTATTTGGACTCGGCTTGAGAAACCATGGCATTGTTGTTGACCTCAGCGAGGGGCTTGACTTCGCCCTGCTTGCCGTTCTGTTCCCGAGGAGAATTCCGTTAGTCAAACCCATCCGATCTGTCTGGTCCCTCGGGCTCAATCCGGGACACAGAGAATTATTGCTTCGGTACGAACCTCCCACTTGGCAAAACGCAAGTCCATCTGTCCACGACGCTCAGCCTGGAGACGAGGGCCTTCCTTGAGGGATCTGCGGACCGCGCGGGCAGCGACGGCCAAGTAACGGTTGTAGCTAGAGGAGCAGCAGTCAGCGATTGAGCGGGCCGAGAAAATCGAGAGGTTCCAATAGTTCAAGATCAAGCATACGTCAAACCAGCAGCTTTCCAAGCAAATGCCATTGTGAAGAGTTCGATGAGGGTGGAAGGGGTGGGAATCAAGGAGAGGTAGCGACGTCGAATCGTGAAGCTTTGGAAAGCGTCAGGTTTCGGAGGATCGGGATCTTGTGGTCATGTGATTCACGTGACGGGTACTCCCCCAAACGGCAATGATTGTTGACAACCGCGCAGATATACAAAGGACAAAGTGGTATCTCTAAGAGCGTCGAGCAATTGCAATTGTGGTAGAATGGCTGTAATTTATTAACATGTGTATAATCTAACTCATAATTGTGCTTCTACTATATTTGTTGAGAACCTTTCCTTAATAAATATTTCATAACGCTCCCAGACGAGATACATTCTTCGCTAAGAACGTGAATTTACACAATTGAACCGCAAGAGACAACCTGGACCTGGAAGGAGTTTTTCCTATTTTCAGGTACTAATATAAAGGAATTATGTAAATATGGCCAGCCTTTTATCTATATGGACTAGAAGGGCATGCTTGTACTGCTAAATCTGGATACTTCTATACTAATCTAAGATCCTGGAAGTCCTATATTTAAAGTAATAGAAATAGATATTAAGGGAATAAAGGATTCTATAAGATAGCTTCAAAAGTATAGGTATAGATGTATAGTAATATCTAAAACAGCAGGCCCGGTGAAAGTTATCTGGTTGCTCTCTATTAATATTGACATAACCAGACCAGCCTTAAGGCCCGGTGACTTGGTTTTGTCCTCCTGAAATCAGATTTCAGTGAATTTGAAGCCCCCTTACGATCACTATAGAATGTGTTTACTTCACTCTGGAGGCCTCCCATCAGATTATTGAGTATCCATGGCGACGACCTCACGATAACCTCGAGACGACTTCGCGACGACCGCCGCTCGACAACACCTCGACAACACCCACCTCTCATCTTTTACTCCTCTCAATCGTTTCTTACTCTTATATCGAGATATAATCCGATAGCTTCAGTAACAGACAAGCCAGTCTAACGACTGAGCTGGAGTCTATTGGATATATCTCGAGAATCACTTCCCTAACATATCAGTATTGATTCGAATCTCACCTCACTTCCTACTCGCGACATCGTGATATCAATCTGTGTCTTCAGTTACCTCACTTCCTACTCGCGACGTTGTGACATCAACCTGGATCTTTAGTCTCACCTTGTATCCGATCGAACCTCATCCGCGTGAACTCTTTCATTCACTTTAATCTCCCTTTGAACGAGCTCACGATCTGCACCGCTTTGACGCGTTCCTTAATGTCAAGCTAAACAGTGGGTCAGTTAGTAAAGCTGTGAGCTCCGATCGCGTGAGGCTAATAAAGCAGATTAAGGCAAGCAAAATGGCAGACAATAAGAAAACTGGAGGACACTCGAACCGACCTAAGAAGCGTTCGCTAGTCCGCTGGTGTGGTAAGTTTTTGACCCGCAACAAATAATCGTTCCCTGTGCCAATCCCCACGATCCCTATCATGCACGATGATGCGCGTTGACCCACGTTGACCCGCCTTGTTCCCCGGTCCCACGGTTCCTATGTCGTTCCCTGCATCCTTGTTGTATCCTGGAGTATGCCTCATCACTGTGCAAGGTAGTCTTCCCCACTGTTGTTATATGGTTGAACCCGAATTCGATTCCACAAGCACAGCATAGTGATTGCTAACCGTATCGACTATGGCAGATGACCTGGACCAGAGACTGCTCTTGGCCGTTCAGGCAGCGTGTAACGCCGCAGGCATCAAAATCCCTTGGGCAGCTGTCGCCGAACTCATGGGAGCGGGCGTGTCTGAAGGAGCCATCGTGCAGCATCTAGCTAAACTTCGTCAACGCCGAGTGGATGCTGGCAAGGACGTCCCTCCACCTCTGCGTCGAGGTAACCACAAGCCAACACCAATCAAAGGTCAGGTCGAGTCCAACGAGGGACCCGCACCCGCCTCCGAGAAGCCAAAAACCCCAGTGAAAAAAGCCAGACCGACCAAGAGAAAGAAGCCTGCTCAGTCTGACTCTGAAAGTGAGACCGAGACTGGAATCCCTTACGAGGATCATTCGTCTGATGAAGAGTATGGCGAGAGAGCCAAAAAGGGAAGCGGAAAAAAGCCGCAGCGCAAGACTACCAAGTCGAACCAACTCAAGGCCGAGGAGGATGTCGACCAAGACATGGTAGACGCTGAAGGCGAGGTCGTGCCACCCGATGCAAATTGCTTGACCTTTCCAAACGATAGAGCACTGTCAGGTTCTCCAGTCGAGACGGCCAAAAAGAGCAAAATCGTCACGATGAAATTTGGCAGCAATCCCCCGAAAACTCTCGCCTACCGTGTGGAGGAAGATGAGCCAGCTGCGGAACCCCAGGGACACCATCCTGTTCACGGCGTTGATGCTGCCATTCCTGGAGCGAATGATGCCTCGTCGCATCCATACATTCACAACCCCTTTGACAATGGCAACTTTCTCGACGAGGAGGATCTCGTGCCGTATGATAATCCGTGGATTCAACACAATAACAACAGCTTTCAGAATGGCACCAATCCTGGAGCGAATAGTCTCGCGTGGATTCAACCCAATCACGACAGCTTTCAGGATCCCGCCCTTTCTGGACTTGATGCTTTCCAATACCGCGCTCAAGATGCCGACTTTGCCAATCATGCCGCTGCCGTGATAAAAGATTTGGAGTTGGAGTTGAACTCCGAACCGCAGCAGCCAGGTCAGAACGCACTGCAGCAGCCATACCAGAACGCACTCCAGCAGCCACGCCAGAATGTACTGCAGCCAGATCAGAGCGCATTGCAGCAGCCAGGCCAGAATACACTGCAGCCAGATCAGAACCCATTCCAGCTGCCACGCCAGAACCCATTCCTGCTGCCACGCCAGAACGCACTGCAGCCAGATCAGAACGCACTGCAGCCAGATCAGAACGCACTGCAGCAGCCACGCCAGAATGCACTGCAGCCAGATCAGAACGCATTGCAGCAGCCAGGCCAGAACGCACTGCAGCCAGGTCAGAACGCATTGCAGCAGCCAGATCAGAACACACTGCAGCCAGGTCAGGAAAAGCCGAAGCAGCGACGTCGGAACAGACTGAAGGCGAACATGAACGAGAACCCACTGGAAGTATGGCAAAAGATCGCAGAGGACCTGCGTCGCGACAAGGAAAAGAATTGATGCGTGACTGCCTTCAGCGAAATTCAAGCCTATCTTTCCAATCGACGGGCAAACGTGGATTGCAGCTTCTGGTGGACTGGACGAACAAGCATTGTTCGTGGTTTTGAGACAACACCGGGGCATGGAAAAGAAAGATCCATCCTAGGATGTGCCGGTTGATTGAAGCGGTCGACATGAACGTTTTGTCTCGAGTTCCATACTTCTGTCTTTTTCCTGCGCAATTGGTTTTCCCCATTCACCTCCCCCTTCCCCCCCATTGAAGATTCGTCCATTCGGTACATCCACGGTTGTTTTGTATCTATTATTGTCGCTCACGCTGCCACTGACATCGAGGTTCTTCACGATCGTGATGGTTCTTTCCGAGCATCGTGGGCATCCCCTCTTCCGTTGATTTATTTCTTACCACTTTTGTTTCTTTCTTGTCGCATCCATATGGGCCAACCGGATGAACACCTTCGCGAACCTCGGCATTGCGTCTCCACAAAGCCTTGTTTCCTCGTGTTGTGTTCTCGTGTGGCAGGATTCTCCAGGTTTTTCGTTTGGTGAGCGTTTGGTGAGCGTTTGGTGAGCGTTTGGTGAGCGCGTTGGAAGGTGTGTCCGGCGATTGGTAACTGTTTCTGAATGGTTTCAAGAGCTGGAAACTCACTTCTTGCACTTGCTGGTTTTTGCGCACCTACAACGTTCGAACATGGTAATCTCGCCCTCGTTGTTGGCCAGTCTGGTGTGACATTGAGATTTCAGACAAGGTCTTTCTTCGAGTGTTGAGAAGCATTTTGGCGTCTCTGATGTACATAATGATTCCAGCAATGAACATTGACCTTCTTTATGATCAAGTATAGCTCCACGTAGCATGTCTGCCATCTTTCGAAAGCTGTAGAACTCAAACAACACCAAGCCTTGGAAGTGCATACAACAACAGAAGAAGCTCAGGGAAGCAATTTTCAAGGGCACAGGACAAGGGATTGGAATTAGTTTGCAAGAAATCATAGCCATATAGTCGGCTAAGCTTCGAATAATATACGATACTCGATTGATTCGATACGAAAAGAAAAGTAGCAATAGAGGATTATGATTGAGTGAACTTAGCTACCACTGATGATCCACATCGCAATTGAGTAGCGAAGGATATCAGCTGTTACTCGATGCTTCGTCTTGGATGAGTGACTGCTCGGGACTCGACATGAATTATGGCAAGGAATAAGAATGATGAATCCTTCCTTCCCTTTCTGCCGATGACCCGACGGTCTCCCTCGGAACTGGCACACGTGACATTCTAGGCGCTTCTGTTTGCCAAGACATCCGGGGATCGAGAAACGCCTGGAAAATTTTCGAGACTTTGGCTTCAATCTCTCCCCAGTTATTTCCCTCCTCCCCCATCTTCGTCTCCTTCCTCCTTTCTCTTCCCCAACCCGTTACTGCGCTGGGAGTTCTAGTTTTGGGTTGACTCATTCGAACTTCTGACTGTGCCCGGATTCCTCTTGTTTTTCGGTTGCCTTTCCCACATCCCTTTCACAAGATGCAGAGAGCTCTGTCTTCCAGGACTTCCGTCCTTTCCGCTGCTTCCAAGCGTGCTCCCTTCGCCAGATCCACCGGATTGAACTTGCAACAGCAGCGTTTCGCTCACAAGGTACGTTTGGAGATGCATTGAAGCTTTCACCGCTTGCCCGGATGACGCCAGACTGGCCTTCCGTGGCTCCCGAAGCGACGGAACTGACAGAATTGCAGGAGCTCAAGTTCGGTGTTGAAGCTCGTGCTCAGCTCCTCAAGGGTGTCGATACCCTCGCCAAGGCTGTTACCTCGACTCTTGGCCCCAAGGGTCGCAATGTTTTGATTGAGTCTCCCTACGGCTCGCCCAAGATCACCAAAGGCATGTTCCTCCCCCCCGGGGTTCGGTCGCCGTCATACACGGATGAGCTCAATGGCTGCATTGTGGACAATGAGTGCTGACTGTAGTAGATGGTGTGACTGTTGCCAAGGCCATCCAGCTCCAGGACAAGTTCGAGAACCTCGGTGCTCGCCTCCTCCAGGATGTTGCTTCCAAGACCAACGAGCTCGCTGGTGACGGTACCACCTCCGCGACCGTCCTCGCTCGTGCCATCTTCTCCGAGACCGTCAAGAACGTTGCTGCCGGATGCAACCCCATGGACCTCCGCCGCGGTATCCAGGCTGCCGTGGACGCCGTCGTCGACTACCTCCAGCAGAACAAGCGTGACATCACCACTGGTGAGGAGATTGCTCAGGTCGCTACCATCTCGGCCAACGGCGACACCCACGTTGGTAAGCTGATCTCCACTGCCATGGAGAAGGTTGGAAAGGAAGGTGTGATCACCGTGAAGGAGGGCAAGACCCTCGAGGACGAGCTCGAGGTCACCGAGGGTATGCGCTTCGACCGCGGATACACCTCGCCTTACTTCATCACCGACCCCAAGTCCCAGAAGGTCGAGTTCGAGAAGCCCCTGATCTTGCTGTCCGAGAAGAAGATCTCCGCCGTTCAGGACATCATCCCCGCCCTTGAGGCTTCCACCACCCTCCGCCGCCCCCTGGTCATCATCGCCGAGGACATCGAGGGTGAGGCCTTGGCTGTTTGCATTCTCAACAAGCTCCGTGGTCAGCTCCAGGTTGCCGCCGTCAAGGCCCCCGGCTTCGGTGACAACCGCAAGAGCATCCTCGGTGACCTTGCTGTCCTGACCAACGGTACCGTCTTCACCGACGAGCTGGACATCAAGCTCGAGAAGCTCACCCCCGACATGCTCGGATCCACTGGTTCCATCACCATCACCAAGGAGGACACCATCATCCTCAACGGCGAGGGCAGCAAGGACGCCATTGCTCAGCGCTGCGAGCAGATCCGTGGCGTCATGGCCGACCCCACCACCTCCGAGTATGAGAAGGAGAAGCTCCAGGAGCGTCTCGCCAAGCTCTCCGGTGGTGTTGCCGTCATCAAGGTTGGCGGTGCCTCCGAGGTCGAGGTCGGTGAGAAGAAGGACCGTGTCGTTGATGCTCTCAACGCCACCCGCGCTGCCGTTGAGGAGGGTATTCTCCCCGGTGGTGGTACTGCCCTGCTCAAGGCTGCCGCCAACGGCCTTGGTAACGTCAAGCCCGCCAACTTCGACCAGCAGCTCGGTGTCAGCATTATCAAGAGCGCCATCACCCGCCCCGCTCGCACCATTGTTGAGAACGCCGGTCTGGAGGGCAGCGTCATTGTGGGCAAGCTCACCGATGACTTCGCCGGTGACTTCAACCGCGGTTTCGACAGCTCCAAGGGCGAGTACGTTGACATGATCGCTGCTGGTATCGTCGACCCTCTCAAGGTGGTCCGCACCTCCCTGGTCGACGCCAGCGGTGTCGCCTCCCTGCTCGGTACCACCGAGGTCGCCATCGTTGAGGCTCCTGAGGAGAAGGGCCCTGCTCCTGCCCCTGGCATGGGTGGCATGGGCGGCATGGGCGGTGGCATGTTCTAAGCTGATCACCCAGCTTCGGTTCCGCTTCCGATCGTTTCCTTCTTCGCCTTTTCCACGGAATTTGCCTTTCGAGCGTGTCTTGCATAGTATGAGCATGTTGTTCTCTTCTTTCTTTTTTTGGTCTTCTATCACTCACCATTGACCTTTTCCCTTTACCTCCTTCACCTACCTCCGATGACCTCCTTCACCATCTATCCCGCACTTATAGTCCGAGCTTACTCATCGGACAATCTCCACTCTACTCTGGACGTCCACTGAGGAGTCCCGTGTATCATATCATGTACTCTACTTGTATATCACGGCTGTTTCTGTGGCTGTGGTGACAATGTCCGTCTAGATTAATTATGAAGGCAATGTTTATTGATTTCATGAGAGACTTGTTCCTTTTCATCGAACGTGCAACTCACTTATCGAATTCATTGGAGCCAGCCTCGGTTTTGTGGCCAGGCTCCAGATTCGAAGACATCCGAGTCCAGGATGTCCTGACGGTGAGGTGTGACCGCCGTGATCCACTTCTCTGCCAGATCTCTTCTTCCCGTACTTCGTCCACGTTTTCTCATCCGTTCATATTTCGCGACGTCGTCACCACAATGCTATAGGCAATTAATTGGTTTCCTTGGTTGGGGTCGCTCATTGTATGACGATATGGCCCTCAGCTACGGCGGATCCTATGATACAGATACTTTGCCGGATGCAATTTGACGGCCGTCGGTAGCGATTTCGAAATCGACCGATCCAAAGCCATGTGGCTATTGCCATGCACTTTCACGGTTTCACCATCCGTCGCGTGTACGCCACAATGTGATTGATGGATTGGCTAGCTTACGGGAATTGACTTCAGGTTCGTCTGGAACCCGGACGCTAAATTTAAACCAGTTAGTTGCTTTGTGCCGAAGACGACGTCATGGGGTCCTGGCAGGAGGCGGGATGGGAAGAAAGAGATCAATCAATCTCACAGTACTCCGTAGATAGTTAGGTAGAGTCGTAGACGTAAGATGGTACTCAAGAGCTGTCACTTCCATCTTGGGTCTGATATCCATCGTTCTTTCCTGTTGGGCCAACCGAAAGTGGGCCCTGCCTTGTTTCTGAAAAAGGAAAAACGCGGCACACGGACCTCGTCCGATTGCGACAGTCTGGACCTACTCAAACCTAGTCAGGCTAGTCTACCTAACATGGATTTTCCAACATCATACCTAAGCTCCCGAGTCCCAACCCGCTGCTGCTGTACTACACTGTACTTACTACTTTACTACTTCCGCTGCCGCAGATCGCCAATCCGAAACCTTGCCTACGATCCCCGCGGTCTTCGTTCCCCCGGTCCTATCTACTCCGTATGCGGCGACTTTCTCCTTGCTGTCCCCGACAGTCCCCTCGTCTGTCTCGTGACTCTCGTCGCATCCTCCATCCCCTCCGATCCCCCCTTCGCGGGGCGATAAGGGAGCAGACGAGCCGAAAATGCCTACATACCCGATCCGACGCCGGCCGCGCGAATGCAAAACCTGCCTGCCGTGTCGCAACAGTAAGATCCGCTGCGATCGCAATCTGCCGTGTGGCAATTGCGTGAAACGCAACCAGCCCGACGGGTGTGCCTACGGGCGCCCTTTACCTCCGCCCAAACCTTCCGTCCTCCAAGCTCCAGCAGGAGCGCCCCCTCCATCGGCATCGTCGCTTCACATACCCAGAACCGCGGGGGATCCGAATCGCGACGGCGACGGCGACGGCGACGGGCTCGATCCCACGACCGCAGCGGACTCTCGCAATCATAGCCAGGATGCCGTGTCCGATACCGTGGATCTCTCCCAGGCGGAATGGGACGAGATCTGCAGCAAGATGAACGCGATGGAGCAGATCCTGGCAAGTCTACATTCGATCTTCCGGCTCCGTTCGGCGCGCCCTGCGCTGAGCGACTCTCGCGCCGACGAACAGACCTCCCCGCAACCCGACGAGGGCGTCTACGAGTCCAACGTGCAGAAAACCGGGGCCGTGCATCTGGGCTCGCGAGCCGCCTTGGTCGACATTCTGGACAATGCCAAGACTTCCGAAGAAATCGCGCAGGCGCTGCCCAGGGGCGACCTCCTCGCAGAGCTGGCTCTGGGCAACGAGGCGGCCAGTTACCCCTTCGTCGACCTGTGGTCGTCGGATCCTTTTACATTTAATATTGCAGCGGTATGCGCCATGTTGCCGGATGATCAGCAATGTCACAGGTGAGTGGTGGTTGTTGTTGGTTGCTCTCTGGGATTCCGGACTTGCTGACGGCTTCTCGGGTGCTTGCAGATTTCTAGGTTTCTACAGAGACATTGGCGCCGTTCTTTATCCCGTCCTACCGGATGTCGCCTGCTTGGAGCAGGGCATGAACCAACTGCTGCATAACCGGCGACTGGCAGGTGGAGTCTACCGGCCCGATGCCAATGGGCTGGTCAAGCCGTTTGGCATGAGTGTGGCGTTTCTCAGTCTCCTCTTTGCCGTTCTGGCATCGGGCTGTCAATTGTCGGATTTGCCGGGGAGCGACCGAGAGCTGACGTCGTGGGTATATAGTTAGTAGTATCTCATCACGGTTCGAATTGCTGACGGTTCGCTGACGATTTCTTCAGTTTCCTGCTCCTACCAGTGTTTGCGAGTCATGAACTATGTGTCTCAGCCCACCATCGAGGTCATCCAGGTCCTGTTGATCATAAGCAATGTGTTGTCCTATAATATGAATGCAGGTGCATCGTACACCTTGCTAGGTGAGTTCATGAGTGATCCAAATGACTTGTTCCCGGTCGCGCGAATGTTGACGCTTTCCTTCTGTGCCCTGCAGGCATGACGGAGAGGATGTGTATGGTTCTGGGGCTGCATGTCGATTCCACCGAGTTTCCACGAGCCGAACAAGATGTTCGGAGAAGAGTCTGGTGGGCGATGGCTTTTCAGAACAGCCACTTTGCGCTGGCGTACGACCGACCGTCCATCACGATGATCAGCCAGCCGGAAATCCCGTTCGACCGCAAATCGATGCCGGGACATCGGTCCTACTTCGAGACCCTTTGTCGCATCGTGTCACTCGCGCTCGAGGTGCTGCGCGCTCGCTTGCTCCCCGGCCATTCCCATATGCGATACCATGAGATCCGCGAGCACAAGCAGCGCATCCAGCGGATCCTCAGCGAAGCCACGCCGCATCTGCGATATCGCGAGCGCTGCGTCACCCTGGCCGACCATATCGAGCGAACGGAGTTGCAGCTTCACTCGTCATACCTCACCTCGGTTCTCTGCCGAGCATCCTTAGACCCATACTCTCATCTCGATGACCAGCGCCGGACGATCCTCCGCGAGGAATGCGTGGCCAGTCTGGTCGGCACGATCGAAGCCTTCGTCGAACTGCACTTGATCAACCCGCACACGTCGCGCTCCTGGATCAGTCTGCAGCGGACCATCGCATCCGCTTTCCTCCTGGTCGCGACCGACGACGGCCAATCCCACCCACGGACCTGGGACCTCATCGAGAAACTGGCCATGGTGCTCGCCGACCACGTGTATGCCGACGGGGCGCCCGATCAGAACAACCGGACGGACTCGGCGAAACACCTGGCTTCGTCGCTGCGGTCGCTGCGCGAGGTCAGCGCCGCCTTCCACGCGAGGAAATCCGGCACTACCTCGAAACCCGTCGTCACCACCACCAGCAGCGCCAGCGCTGCCTCCACGCCGAGCACGTGGTTTCCATCCCCTGCGTCGACGCAGGCGAGTCCGGCGGCCCCGTCTCGTCTGCTTGGTCTGGGTCACCTGGTGAACGGCGACTGGCACATGCGCAACATTCTCGACCGCGTGTCGGACGTGATGCTGTTCCCTAGCTTGGGTTCGAAGGATCCTGGTGTTGTATAGACGGGAGTCTGGCGGATCTGCCATTGAATGAATGAATGTTACGAAACGAAACCCGTTAGCGTCCTTTTTCTTGTTTCTTTTCGACCATTTAGCATTGTTTGTTTCCGGGGTTATGGCGTATGGAGTGAATCAATCGTGCGGGAACAAAGAGTCGAGGCGGGCGCGTTGGTAATGTTTAGAGGTAGTTTTCTCCCCGAATGAAACTCATTCAGGATCTATCTATCGAAGATCCTGCCATGAGCCGGCTGACTGCAGAAATCAGTAATCACGCAGCGATCACTTTTCCTCGGTCGGAACGACGTCACGATGAACGGTGTTATCCAAGAAAGCGTAGAATCATTTCAGCTTCAGCTTCTTTTTCCCGTCCACAGTTTCTGTTCCGAATATCCCCGCCTGTAGATTAGTGCTATGTCTGATGGTCAACAGACCTGACGCGGAAGTGACAAGAAAGAAGGAAGGAAAGTTATAGGAGGACAGAGCAGCCCTTTTAAGGTGTTAACAGAATTGGGGGGGGGGGGGGGGGGGGGGGGGGGGGGGGGGGGGGGGGGGGGGGGGGGGGGGGGGGGGGGGGGGGGGGGGGGGGGGGGGGGGGGGGGGGGGGGGGGGGGGGGGGGGGGGGGGGGGGGGGGGG
>JAPDKU010000118.1:0-61051 GCA_027569715.1 Hamigera avellanea
CCCCCCCCCCCCCCCCCCCCCCCCCCCCCCCCCCCCCCCCCCCCCCCCCCCCCCCCCCCCCCCCCCCCCCCCCCCCCCCCCCCCCCCCCCCCCCCCCCCCCCCCCCCCCCCCCCCCCCCCCCCCCGTCTGTCTCTTTCATCTGTATCCATCTTTCCGGGTCGCCACCGGTAGCTCTTTCTGTGACATTGTGGATTCCTTCTGCGTTCTTACTACTACCTTCCTAATTTGCTGGATTATCTTCACGGGTTCTGGTTCAATACCTTTTGAGTCTGGCTTCCTCATTATGTACTTTGCTCGGTCATGTCGTGTACGTCCTAGTGATTCGTTTGTGTAAATACATGCCTAGGTGGTGTAGGAAGGCGTGTGTACGAAGTATCTCAATCCATGTTATGACAGATTTGTCTTAGAATTGACTTGGCATGTCAAACCATCAAGATGCTGAAAATACAGAGGTCGGAGACCCTTTTCCTAAAAGTCCAAAATCCGTGAAATTCTATTTGTGCGCCTGATGCGATGATGTTCCGGGCTAGTTTTAAAGCATATTCGACTTTTCATTGCTTTGATGGATCGATTTCTCGCCAAAATTCCTTCTGGGCTACATACAGCGAGGGACAACATGTACCCACAAGAAAGTGAGCCTTTGACTGGAGGAAAGTCGATATGTACGCCTGTGCCAGGGTACTTGTTTCCCGAGGAACAGGGCAGTTTTGAAAGTCCTGAAACCACGAGGGAAACGATTCTTGGTAAGAGAAAGGGTCGGGAAGAAGCAACAGTAAAACCGGCACAACAAAACCGACACAACAAACAATGACGCCTGTGTATGAGGGATGCAACGAAACTTGGTGGATGTGAGGTTTACTATAGGAGGGATACATGACTGTGAATCTTGTTTATCGTGAGTTGCGAAACTTCGTGGCGGGGAGGGGGGAAACGGAGGTCAGGAGCATGGGGAAACGAGGAAGAAAGCATGAGGTCGTGCTCGAACGTCAAACAAACAGATTAAAAAACGAGAATATTCCGAGGGTTGACAAAATCTCGCAGAGCGGCAATACAAATCAAAAGACGTCGAGGCCGGACACGCAAGACCATCCCTGTCTTGGAAAGTCCCCAGAGCATTCAGGTACCCCAAAAAGGAACCGAACGCGAAAGCTTCCACGGGGTAAATTGAAGCGGATTGTGGAAGCCGTGGCGGCATCGCAGCCGCCAAGGGTGTCTGAAGGCTTCTCGTAAGAGGTCGCCATGGGGTAGCTTTACTCGCAGTCAGGATTCCAGATTTACATGTCCATAGAATCACCACCGTTGGCGAAGTTGAAACCACCGGGCTGTTGCTGGTTGGTGCCCAGAGTGAAGCCGGTCTGTGTTTGCTGAGGAGCAAGCTCATCGATATCACCGCCAGCCTCGTCCTCATCGGAGAAGTACTTCTCGATGATGTTGTAAGCCTTCATGTAAATCTCCTCGTTGGCGTTGTTCTGGCAGTCGTGGATCTTCTCCATACCACCGGCCTCTTCGATGAACAGAGCGTAGCGGTTGACGCGAGGCTCACCAGGCTGAGCAGTCTCCTTGTCCATATCGCCAACCTTGAGAATGTTCTCCAGACCGTCCAAAGCGACCTGGATGATCTTGTTGTCAGGGCAAGCAAGCAGATCGCAGAGAGGCTTGATGCATCCTTGGGAAACCAGGTAACGGATCTGGTCAGGCTTCTGAAGACCACCGGAGGTAGCGTTGGAGATAGCCCAGCAAGCCTCCTTGCGAGTCTTGAAGTCCCCATTGGCGAGCAAGTTGATCAGAGGAGGGATGATGCCAGCGTCCACAACGGCCTGGATCTGGCTGGAGTTTCCAGCGGTGATGTTCGAGATGGTCCAGCAAGCCTCCTTCCGGATTCCGTCCTTGGTGGAGCTCAGAAGAGAGAGGAGGGCGGGCAGGGCACCGCAGTTGATGATCACCTGAGTCTGGACATCATCACCGGTGACGATGTTTCCGACGGAACGAAGAGCCGGGGTCTGGACCGAGGTGGATGCGTGCATGAGAAGTTCGACCAGACGACGGGGGATACCGGCCTCAATAACGGCTTGGATCTTGTCATTGGAGCCGTCAGAGAGGTACGAAATGGCCCAGCAGGCATCAATCAGGACCTCATCATCGAGCATGTAAATGAGCTTGGCGAGAACGGGGAGGGCAGGAGCAATCTGCGGTTGTGTTAGCAACAAAAGGTCCCTCGACAACAACTAGGATGCTTCAAACATACGGTATTCCAGTCGGGCTGGGGGGTCTTGCCACGGCAGAAGTTGCTGAGAGTCCAGGTGGCATTGCGCAACATGCTGAGCTTGCGGCCGTCATTGATGAGGTTCAACAGAGGGCGGAGAGCGCCAGCACCGAGGACGAAATCACGGCACTGAGGGCTGTCACCAGCAATGTTTCCAAGAGCCCAAACAGCCTGTTCGCGAACATCTGGCTCGGGGCTGCTCAAGAGCTCGACGAAGATGGGAACAGCGCCGGCCTCAATGACAACCTGTGTCTGCTGGGCAGATCCAGAGGCAATGTTGGTCAAAGCCCAGGCAGCCTCGAATTGCACCAGAGTGTGGGGCGATCGCAGGAATTCGACGAAGCGGCTCACAACGCCCGTCTCGATGACGCGCTCAATAGGGGGGTTGCGCTCTTTTGACAGCAACTTTCTGAACTTTGTGGTTGCTTGGATCTGCTGCTCAATCTGGTCGGAGAAAACACCCTTCACCATCTCCGGTAATTCGACATTGAGCTAGAAGACGTTACGTTAACCATGTTTTATAATGCACATGCGAGTTTAGCTTGAGCGATAATCCCGAGGGGTACTGTCGTGTGCTCCCACCGCAGTACAGCCAAGCTCGTCAGGGCGACCGAGCGGTGAAAGTAAACAAATGTATCCCAAAGTGACATCATGTAAACAATAAAAGAAGAAGAAAATTTCAAAACGAATAGAGCAGGGGATAGAGCGTACTTCACTTTCGATGGCGCTGGCTTCATCATCACTCTCAGTGGCCACCATGCCACCTCCTACACCAATACCACCATCGCGAGTCTGAATACCTCTTCTCTTGGCCAAGTTCTCTTCTCTCTTCTGCTTTCTAATCTCAACCTGCTGTTCCTCACGACGACGACGGAGCTCATCGGGCCGGAACTGATTCCTGGCCTTGAACTGAGTGCGGCGATGCTCTGGGATGTAACGCTCGGCCATGGTGGCTTTGTGTACGGGAAGAGGAGGGGGGGTAGAAAAGGAAATAGAATTTGGACGACAGATGAAAAGTCAACAGTAAGCGATACTGCTGAAGATTTCAAGCCCAGCCTTAGTAGAAGGGAGAGCGTATGGGGAAATGGGGATTAAAGCGATGGTCCGCTGCAAGGAGAAGAATGCGGGCAAAGGAGTTGCAGTAGAGGGAGGGGAAAAAAGTGTTGATGCTTTCTTGAGGTGGGATCCAGTGACGGGGCTGACGGCCGCTTTCTTATTTGCTGTTTTCGGCCTCAGGACTGCAAGCGCCACACCCGCCTAAGCGAATTTGACGCCGCTTTTTCTTTCTTTGCACCGCAATAGATGCACAGCAACCACAAAGAAAAAATAAAATAAAATACATAATAAAGTCGAAATATTGAGGAATAAACCTAGGTAGTCTTTCTGATCACCTGGACATGAAATCCACTGCTCTGTCGTAACTTCCATACGTCGTGTATATTTGATTTCCAGACTGTAGCGGGGCTTTGTTATGGTTCATCGGACCAATTGGGGGTCTTCCTTCTCTGGTTCGCTTTTACCTACGGAGTACTTTGTTCCCTGTCCATCATCATCACCCGTATTTTGTAGGGATTTTTATCGTGTCGTCTTGGATAATGTCTTGATTGCCAATTCCCTAGACTGGAATGCATCTTTCGATGCAATTATCGAACTCACAATGCCAGCGCTTCCTCCGGGGTTCGTTGATATCGCCACAGCGACCTCGACAACGGGGATTACGAACGTTATCGGCGTGGCTGTTGATGTCCTCGCAAAGACGAAGACCTCAGGCTCATCGTATGTGGTCACGTTCACCCTGAAAGATTCTGAACTTGATATACAGCCTATGGACGGGCTCAAAATCAAATATTTCAATGACCTCGAGGATTCAATACCGGATGTCCGTGTTCGTGATGTAGTTCTTCTGCGCAATGTTCGGGTGCGTCCAACCAGACGACACGTTGCAGTTTTCAAGACAAAAAGCTGATGATTTATTGTAGGTGAAGGTTTTCAGAGGGAGGTATATGGGTGTAGTTGCACAATACGATAGAGTCCCATGGGCAATCTTTCGCCAGGGATGCTCCCCTTTCTACAGCCCCAACGGGATTCGACCATCGCCCGCAGACAGGGCATATGCAGACTCGCTGCTCAATCAGACTTCAGCCGTTCAGCCCGTGCAAGAAACCCCTGCGCGTGGCCCTCAAGATAACTCTACCGTGATCAGATCTTCGGCTCAGAAACCAGCTCGGGCTTCCGCGAGGGAGCTTGTCCAAATCAAGGACGCCACCCCTCACACATTCGTTGACCTTGTCTGCCAAATAGTCAACATATGGCGGAGTGATTTTGAAAAATGCCTCCTCTACGTCACCGACTACACCACCAACACCCTTTTGTTGGATTATGGCAATGAAAATGGTCGCGATGGTGATCCTCACAACTACACGACGCAACCCAAAAAGAAATGGCGAGGTCCCTCCGGACAGATGACCCTACAGGTAGCACTTTGGGAGCCACATGCCTCTTTTGCAAGAGAACACCTGAAAGAGAATGATATCGTCCTCTTAACGAATGTCCACATGAAGCTCAGCCGCATGAATAACAGACTGGAAGCAGCCATCCACGAAGATCGCCACTTCCCGGAAAAAGTCCTTGTCCGACAGGTAGACGGCGAAGATAATCCCCAGGCCCGAGATTTATTACGACGAAAGAAAGAGTATTGGAAGAGGAACCCTCAAGACCGAGACCCTAATGACTCCGTCGAAGGAGATTCCGGTGCTCGGAAGGGCTCCAAGAGCAAAAAAACGGAGCAACAGCGCAAAAAGAAAGGAGCGAAAAGGGAAGAGGGCCAGACTTCGCTCAAAATCTCAACGGTGATTCAGAAACGGAATCAATCGAATGAATATGGTAGGCCTGCGTCTCTTCTCGACTGCCGAACAGTTGACTAATCACTCATGCAGTACAAGCGGCTCATCCTGCGGTTCCTTGTCGAAGTCTGGAGGACATCATTGCCAACGAGTCTCACGACAACGTTTCCCCGGACGGTATAAAATATCAACTTCCATTTCAGAATATCTGCTACCGGGCAACAGTCCGCGTCGTGGATTTCTTTCCTCCCAATTTGGAAGACTTCGCCGTACCGGAGGACGCCGAATATGCTGCACTGTCAAGTGATGAAAGCGAAGACCATGACGACGATGACGACAGGATGAGCGGAAGCTCTGGTCGTCGCGTCGTTTGGGATTGGCGATTCTGCCTTCTCGTTGAGACTGCCGCCGCGGCTTCACCGGGTCAAGCCAAAGAGCGGATGAAGCTTTTCGTCTCGGGACACGATGCAGTGCATCTTCTCAAACTAGACGCTGCCGAGTACGTAACTTCCCTTTCTTTCAAGCAAGTATACATTCGCAACTATCTCATCGACTGACATGATGCGCTTCCCATAGCCTGCGAAAGGATACAAAGAGATTAGCGGAGCTCACACAGAAGCTCTTCATCCTCTGGGGCAATCTCGAGGAACAGAAGAAGAAAGCTGCCGCAGATGGAAACGCCCTTCCGAAATTAGAATCCGTCTCTTCATTACCGTTCACCTGCTGTATCAAAGAATACGGGGTAAGGTGTTCTCACGATAGTAACGGCGACGACGAAGACAAGATGAAGATCGATGGCGTTGACTGTGGCCATGAGAACTGTTTCGGGTGGGAGAGACGGTTCGCCATGTTTGGGACTACAATCCAATGATGATGACTTATTGATAGAAATGCGCAGCAGATTTATGATTTTTTTTTTGCCGACTTGTTCCTCATAGCCACACGTTCAGTTCAGCCATGCTAATTCTTTCTCCATCTATCTTCTTTCTTGGCTTTTCTGGATGCTTGTTGGGACTGTTTTCGCCCGCATTCGAATGAACCAATTTATATAGTGGCCATTTTGACAAGTTCATGAGATACGTGCATCTACTACGTTACCAGAGCTCCGGGCATACTGACATCACATCTGCCTACATGAAGTAGTACTGACATCACATCTGCCTACATGAAGTAGAGGATTTTTCTTTCTCCCCACGGTAGTACAGTGCGAGAAGTTCGAATCCACCAAGAAGCACCTCCAGGTACCCTCCCTGTTACTTATCTAGTTACACTAGTGAAAATTAGGACCTCTAGATATAAGACTATGGTAATTACTATTTTTTGTAATCGAAAAAACTTAACGATAACTATATCATAGATTATCTCTTCCTGGAGATGGAATTATCAGGATACCCAAGGGTACCTGGGGTGGATTCAAACTTTTGGCACTGTCCTGTACAGCTAGAGTTGACTTAAAACATAAGAGCAACCTAGAATGGGAAATACAGTACCTAGGATGGTCGACGTCAGAGTTACAACTATGAGTTACACTTTGGTAACCTTGACAATATTTGTATCAATTCCATGTGCAGCAGTGTCAAAACGGCAATTCGATCCCCAGTAACAATCCTTTCTGCCAGGTTCACTCTGGGGACAGCGATGTCCGTAGATGCAATCAGGGTCGTCACAATCCAACCCAAAATGGCAAGGGGTCATGCGAGCAATAGCCTGCAAGATAAAGTGTTCGTTCTTGGTCAACTTGCGTGAATGATCGTGATAACAATTCTCATTTGGACACTCGCCCATCAAGAAGTGAAGGTTGCATAGTTTCAACTTCTTAACACGGCTCAGTTCCTCTCGTGGGATGGTTTTGAAGTCCAGCTTGTCAACCCGCTGGCCGTACTTGTTCCGTAACACGGTCTTTTGCGGCGCTGGACTAGACGATTTCGAAGTAACGACTTGGAACTCTGCCTGCTTTGAAACATTCAAGGTAGCAGAAGACACTGGTGCACCATTGCTTGAAGTCGTGGTATTAGTCGATGTCCGCGTAAGCAGTGATGCACCTTGAGTCGGTGAGGGTGTAGATGCTGGCTGAGGTTTTAAAGTTGCTGCTGTCTTCCAAGGGGCCCAAGCCCCTGGCGTTATTTTCGTATCCCGGAAGAGGTCTGGAAACTTGGTGACTCTGTAAGATTCTTTGATGATTTCCAAATCCTTGTCGAATGGAATGCCTTCGATGAGAGATATCCGTCCGGTCAGGTCTCGATCCAACTGTGTCGCGTCAAGAAATTGTGCGCATTTGAAATCTCGAGAGCATCCTATGACGATCTGGTGGCAGTGGCAGTTGTATAAGTGCAACTTGAACATTTCTGGTTGAGATATCGTCAGTTCATATTCACACGGAGCATATCACGAGCTATAAGTGCATCTGCCCTTTGGAAGTCGTCCTTGCGCACAGCAGATGATAGAGGATCAGACCACATACCCGCAATTTTCTCATCTGCTTTGTCTTTGCTCGTTCCAACATCGACAATCTCGAAGAGAGGTTTGCTGCCATTGAATCCCCGGATGAAGTCGTCGAGTAGCGAGGCTTCGTTAACAATGCCGGCCTTGACGCATAGCTCTTTTAATTCCTTTACATTTACATAGAGTCTGGTCATTATTTTCGGAGGAGTGATGCCCGGAAAGTTGCCGTCGATATAATCGTGCAAAGCATCCCACAGCTGTTCCGCTGCATTATGTCCACCAACTTCACCCTGCTTGAGGAACTCGTCCTTAAATATCATTCCGTCGCCGTCGAGGAGCACGATTACGAAAGGTTCGCGGTCCTATGGAGAAGCGGAGGCATCATCAGCAAGAAGCTCGATACTGCTGTCAATACGACTCACCATTATAGTTTTGATTCGTGATATCTGATTCATTAACTCCATCTCGTGGATTTGGACTTCACGATTGAAGCGGGTCTCGCGCTCATGGTCAAGCTTCTCGCGCTGCAGCGCGTCTTCAAGGTCGGTTACTCGCTGCAGAAGATCCTAATACACAAATGGTGTTAAAATTTGTTTCTCAACAACCTTTAGGTTGGTGAGCTACCTCAATGAGTCCATTTTTGGTCTGTTCTAAGGAGTTCAATTGATTATAACGCTCATAGTATTCCAGGGCACTCATGTTCGCCATTGCTGTCGGACGTACGCTCGTACGCGCGTGTGATATTGCTGGAAATTTGCAAGCCGAAGGACAGGAAGGAAGGGTTGCGGGGGGGAGGGGGGGAGGTTGAATATCTATTAAATCGTGGCGCGAGGTGGAGGGTTCACAGTTAAATCTCTGTCTCACTTCACTTTGGTTTTCTGGAGATCTACATTCACTGGGGGAGCTGCGCAATGGGGCGATTTATCTCCGTGACAGCCGCGCATCAAAGCGGCAAGAAGCACCTAAAGGGACTAAACTTGACTAAGTTAAATTGTTTTGGGGGAAAGCTCCCGCTAACTAGTGTGAGATCGATGACTCAGCATCGCATGGGGGAAGCCATCGCCATGGGACACGTTAACCACCAACGACTACGTGGAGAAAACCCCTAAACCTTCCCCATCGTTGTCCTTCTTTTTTTCCTTTACCTCCCCTGCCTCCAATCTCGGATTTCTCACTTTGGTCAGTTCACAATGGGTCGCTTCGGTCTTATCTCTCTTGCTTTGCTCTCCCTTCAGGCCTTCATTGGCAGTGGTCTCGCCACGGTATGTTTATGCTTCTGGCCCTCCTCATGGCGCTGCTGTATCGCAATCGAATTTGCTTATACAAACTCAATTGCATTCTAGGACGCTGCCGAGAAGGTGCAAGAGGAGATCGAAGTCCCAAAGCTGGCTGTATCGGCGCAGGCATCCTTCCCTGCTTCCGAGATCTTTGGTGTGAAGCTCGTCAACGGCCACCCAACTCAGGCCGTTGTCACCTTCACCAACGATGAGCCGGGCCCTGTTACTGTGAACTTCATTGGCGGCGCTCTGTGGAGTCTCGAGGAAGATCAGAGCAAAATTGTTCGCAACCTGACTACCACGAGATACGGTGTTGAGATCCCCGCTGGCGAGAAGGAAAGCCTCAGCTACAGCTTCGCCACGGAAATGCACCCTCAGGACCTGAGACTCACCCTCGCTTCTGTTGTCTCTGATAGCGAAGGAAGACTCTTCACTCTTCAGCCCTTCAATGGTACCGTCAGTGTTGTGGAGCCCGAGACCAGTATCTTCGACCCCCAGATGTAAGGTCACGCCATCCTCTTTCATTGAATGCCGAAGTCACTGATCTTAATGTGCTCAGTATCTTCCTCTATTTCTTCCTCCTCGCTTGCTTCGCCGGTGTTATCTACTTCTGCTACTCCGTCTGGGTCGCCCCCTACTTCCCCCAGAAGCGCCGGTCTGGAAAGAGCGAGCGGACCAAGAAGCCTTTTGGTGGATCGAAGAAGGCCGAATCCTCCAGCCAGGCTGTTGACGGAACTGGCAGCGCAGCCGTTACTTCTGCCACCACCTACAATGCTGAATGGATCCCCGCTCATCACATCAACCGCCCCGAGGCCAGAAAGGTGAAGGGCAGCGCCCGGTCGAAGAGCCGTGCCTAGATTTAGAAATTGGTCGCGTGAGGTCATACCTCATCGGAGGAATCTCTTGGTCACCAACCAATTGCGGTTGCCTCTCTTAGGGATCCTTTGGTAGGCTGCTACCAAAGAGGTCTGAAGGGTAGCAAATTCGCGACGGCGCGTGCACGATTGCTGGAAATGCAATCAGCCGTCTGCATGTTGCCTCTTCGCCAAAGCGTGTACGTTTACGATATTACTTTTGTATTGCGGCTTTTGACAGCTCGGGATGGTCGGGAATAGTCCGTCGATTCATGGTCTAGTTCAAATAGCAATCAACAGTTCGGGCAAATACAACTTCACAGTCGTAACCTTTCCTTCCAGTTCTACTTCCAGCGACAAATCGATGGTGGTTGCTATTTATTCTTTCTTCCAAGCATCAAATTCTTCCTCCAGATGCTTTTTTAATTCGGTAAACTTGCTACCAAAGTCCTTTCCGCATCGCCAACAAAGAAAATTCCGCTGCAGGTAGCCTTCTCTCCCGGGATGCCTCCTGATGTCGTCGCTGGCGAGTGGAAAGTCTTCAATGTCAACAAAAAAAGGCGTAGTAAAGCTGTTGTAGTGCTTCCTGTGCTTCAGGCGGTCGCTGTGCCTATCCACCGAAAGAACATGGACGTGCAGATGATTCATAGATGGGTGAGCATGAATTCCACACATGATGTCTCGCTCCCAGTCCCTTCCGGCTGGGAGCTCTTCGGGTGGAGGATCTGCGGTCAACGCTTCCTCTCTCGCCTTGTCCTGCGCCGAAAACTTCCCATATCGCCTCCTCAGCTCGCCCGCCGCGAGAGTGCGGAGCTTCTTCACCTCGGCTTTGACCTTTCTCAGGAACTCGGGGTCTTCGAAGGCGTCGAACGGATGGAGGCGGTTTTTGAGGGGATCGCGCGGAAGGAGGAGTAGGTGGAGGGAGGATTTGGGGAAGAGGTCATGGATCGCGACGAAGTCGTCGTTGTGGTAGACCACGACGTTCGAGGGATAGGATTCGGGTCGCGCAAGGTAAGCGCCCAGTCCATCTCGACCGCCGTTGAAAGGTACCTTCCTCTTCGGGTTATCCCGGGGTGTGACCTCTGTCTGCTTGCGTTGCTTATTCTTTGGGGAGAGGAGCTCCGCGACTGGAAGAGAGAAAAATGTCAGCTTATCTCAAGGGGGGTGGTGCTGTGCAATGTTACAGGCATCTCTCTTCACTGGCTTGTCGGGATGAGATGTTGAGGTCGCATGTTCTGCTGGTTGGGAGCTTTGAGAATCTAGACCCATGGTCTCGTAAGAATATAATAGATCAGGATTCGATGACGAAGCTATTGCACTGGTCGTCAAGACAGTTGAGAGGTAACGAAATCATACGGCTCTCATCAATAAGATAGATTGCTTTTGCATACAGGCAGCCGGATCATCGATGGACCCTAAGCACGGCCAAAGTTGCATCATTGCATGGATGACCCGACTAACTATTGCTTGCTCTTGCCTTTTCAGATCGTCGGGACTCGGAAGGCGATGCGGAGAACTCTTAAGGACGGGGTCACGGGAGATGTTCCCCGCAGCCCTAAGATTCGCGCTCAAAGGGGTCTAGTGCGGGACAACCACATTTCCAATCTCCGATAGCTGGATGATTTGAACAT
The DNA here is from genome assembly GCA_027569715.1 of Hamigera avellanea. NCBI lineage: Eukaryota > Fungi > Ascomycota > Eurotiomycetes > Eurotiales > Aspergillaceae > Hamigera > Hamigera avellanea. The sequence goes on from JAPDKU010000118.1 coordinate 11,312, forward strand.
ACGAGCCCTTGCTCTCTATCAACTGCTCCACGGGCGTCTGCTTTCGATTTACATTCGCCTTCGAATCATGGGTCCTAAGAAGAAGGGTGACGCCCGTGGAGGCCCCAAACCCGGAACAAAACAGGCGAAAGCTGCCTCTGAGAAGTCTGTCGACAACGCGAAGAAGGCGCAAAATGCAGCCGACGAGCAGAAGAAGCCTACGGTGAAGGAGATGATCGGCGGTGCATCCTGGACAGGGAAGCTGCCGGTCAATATGCTATCGGAGCACTGCCAGAAGCAGAAGTGGGAGAAACCGGAGTACACAATGGTAAGAAACACTTTGGCTGCTCCAGACGTCACCTGCTGACGATGTCATGTACCGAAGAGCAAAACTCCAGAAGGATATGTTTCGTCGGTTATCCTGAAGCGAGTAGATCTGAAGACTAGAGACCTCATTACCCTCCCTCCCATGAAGCTGCCACCATCTCACAAGCAACTTGCTACTCAGCCAACCGCCTTGGAAGCTCGCCACTTCGCAGCTGCGTTCGCTTTATACCGGGTATGCAATATGCGCAATCTACATATGATGATGCCTCCTACGTACAAAAAACTCTGGAAAGAAGACTTCGCGGAGATTAAGAACGCAGATACGAGAGACGGAAAAGGCTGGATGTACGAAGCAGACCCGTTTTTGGCGAAACAAGAGCGAGAGAGCGCTGCCGCAGATTTAGAAAGGAAGAGAAAGGAACGTGAGAAGGCCCAGGGGAAAGCCAAGGAAAGTGGTGTTGGCTTAGGCTTGGGCTCTACTGGTTCGAGTACCGGTGGAAGGATATGGTCGCAAGCCCCTAAAGTCGACATGGGCAACAAAGTTCGGCGCGATATCGAGGAGCTACTGCGACAGCACACGATTTGGAATCCATACAAAGTGCCAATTCCAGAGGGTGAACGGAAAGCCGCCATCGAAGAATTCACTCGGTTGGGTTTCAGACGCAGTCACGTCGAAGAGGCAGCGGCAGAATGTAAAGACCGCGAAGAGATTCTCGAATGGCTCCTTATATACGTTCCGGAGGATGATCTCCCACGTTGGAGTCTTCCAGAAAACTATTCAGCCGGCGTGAGCCTCGCCAGTGACGATCTTGCGAGGGAGGCAAAGATCAAGCGGCTTGCTTCTGTCGGCTATCCTGCTGATCTTTGCGCACAAATCCTGGATGACAAGGGGGGTGATGAACTTGCAGCAGCGGAGTTCTTGCAAAGCAAATTAGTGCACGGGACCAGTCCTTCTGGAGCCTCTGTGTCTAGTGAAGACGAAGACTTCTGGGCAGAAGAGCAGTCCACGCTAGAGGCCATCTTCGGTGACCGTTACACTCGATTATCATCCAAGGCTTGTGAGATCAAGGGTGAGATATCGGTGCTATCAGAACCACACTCGTTTCGGTTTCAGAGACCGTCTGGGCATTACCCTTCTTCGCCCCCTGTCATCTCGATTCAAGCCAAGAATATCCCTGCTTACATACGGCTCAGTGCAATCCGTCAAGTAGTTCAGTATGCTGAACTAAGCTTCCGCGGGGAGCCAATGGTCTTCAATATTTTAGACTGGTTTGAGACCTATTTACCGGACATCTTGGAGAATCCAGGAAAATTGCGGGACATTTCGACAGTCACGGCTTCTTCTCCGACCACTGGAGTAGCCTCGGAGATTCCTATACGCCAGTCACGCAAACAGCGCAGAGCTATTGATTGGCAAGCAGGCTCGGAGAAGAGTCTTTCGATTCGAGAAGCTTGGGAAGCTAAACAGGCAACCCAGGCGCAGAGGGATATGATTCGAAAACGGGAAACACTCCCCGCTTGGAATATGCAAGAGGCCATTGTACAAGCCGTGACCTCCCACCAAATCACGATCATATCTGGCGAAACAGGAAGCGGCAAGAGTACTCAATCGGTGCAATTCGTGCTCGACCACATGATCAAACGTGGTCTTGGGGCAGTCGCCAATATCATTTGTACACAGCCAAGAAGAATCTCTGCCCTTGGTCTTGCAGATCGGGTAAGCGATGAGCGATGTTCATCTGTGGGCGAGGAAGTCGGATACATCATCCGAGGCGATTCCAAGATGAAGCCCGGCGTAACGAAGATCACCTTTGTGACGACCGGAGTTCTGCTGCGACGAATGCAATCCGGCAGTGACCCTGAGGGTAACGTTGCAAGCTCTCTTGCAGACATCACTCACGTTGTCGTGGATGAAGTTCACGAACGCAGTTTGGATACCGACTTTCTCCTTGCTCTTTTGAGAGATGTTCTTCAGCACCGCAAGGATTTGAAAATCATCTTGATGAGTGCAACCCTCGATGCAGATATATTCGTCAACTATTTCGGGGGCCGCGAAAAGGTTGGCTTGGTGAATATCCCTGGGCGGACGTTTCCAGTGGATGATTACTACCTGGATGACGTGATTCGCGAGACTGGCTTTGCTCCAGAGCTGACCGAGAGAAACTTCGATGAAGATGCGGATTCTGACAACAGACCATCTGAAGGATCCCTGGGCAAGGTTCTCCGTAGTCTCGGCATGGGAATCAATTACGAACTGATTGCATCCACCGTGCGTTACATTGATTCTCGACTCGGAGACTCCCCAGGGGGTATTTTGATATTCTTACCCGGTACTTTGGAGATTGAGCGATGCTTGGCCACGGTCAAGAAAATTCCAAACACTCATCCGCTTCCGCTACATGCGTCCCTACTCCCGACTGAGCAACGGCGTGTTTTCTTTCCTCCTCCCAAAGGAAAGCGGAAAGTCATTGCAGCAACGAATGTTGCCGAGACCTCGATCACAATTGAAGATATCGTTGCTGTCATCGATACCGGCCGCGTGAAGGAGACTAGTTACGATCCCAAGGATAACATGGTCAGGCTCCAAGAGGTGTGGGCATCGCAAGCAGCTTGTAAGCAACGTCGAGGACGTGCTGGTCGAGTGAGAGCTGGATCATGCTACAAGCTGTACACTCGCAAAGCAGAACTCAACATGGCTCCACGGCCGGACCCCGAAATTCGTCGAGTTCCACTGGAGCAGTTGTGCTTGTCCGTCAAGGCGATGAAAGGCATTGACGATGTTGCCACATTCCTGGCAAATACTATCACGCCGCCTGAAAGCGTAGCCGTCGAGGGCGCTCTGGGCTTCTTGCATCGCGTGGGAGCTCTCGATCACGACAGATTGACGGCCCTTGGTCGGTATATCTCCATGATCCCTGCCGATTTACGATGTGCAAAGCTCATGATATATGGGTCAATCTTTGGGTGCATGGATGCCTGCATCACAATTGCTGCTATCCTGACAGTCAAGAGTCCCTTCGTGTCACCGCGCGAGAAACGCGAAGAAGCAGACGCAGCGAAGTCAAATTTCTCCAAAGGCGATGGCGATCTTTTAACTGACCTCTTAGCCTATCAGCAATGGTCGGAGAGAGTGCAAGCTCAGGGCTATTGGCAGACGCAGTCCTGGTGTGCGGTTAATTTCCTTTCTCATCAAACGCTCCGTGACATCTCATCGAACAGAGCCCAATTCTTGACTTCGCTGAAAGATGCCGGTATCCTTCCAGTCGACTATTCGGATTCGGATGCCTCGTCGTGCTGGAATCGCAATTCTGGAAACAGGAAACTTCTTCGGGCGCTCATCGCTGGAGCCTTCCAACCTCAGATCGCCCAAATCAGCTTCCCGGACAAGAAATTCGCCAGTTCCGTCACTGGCACCGTCGAGATTGACCCAGATGCCCGAACGATCAAATACTTTAATCAAGAAAACGGTCGCGTGTTCATCCACCCAAGCTCCATCCTTTTCTCCGCTCAAGGCTACACCGGTGCCGCAGCGTATCTGAGCTACTTTACAAAGATGGCCACGAGCAAGGTCTTCATTCGTGACCTGACCCGTAAGTCAATGTCTTTTTTTTTGGGGCCGTCATTCATATGCTAACTTTCCATTCTAAGCATTCAATGCATACTCCCTCCTCCTGTTCTGCGGCTCGATAAACCTGGACACAACAGGCCGTGGCCTCATCGTTGACGGCTGGCTGCGTCTGCGCGGCTGGGCCCGCATCGGTGTTCTCGTCTCCCGATTACGCATGATGCTGGACGAAGTTCTGGCCATGCGGATCGACAATCCTGCCCTTGGTCCAGCCCTGGGCTCCAGCTCGCCAGCTCATGATCACGCAGGCGAGAAAGTGATCGAGCTTGTCAACCGGCTGATCGAGTTTAACGGACTTGATCATTAGTTCTTTCGTCCCCTTCTTTCCCCTGTTGGAGTGGATCGACGATCATAAACCTATAGATGACTGATCTTAGAATTTGGGCTTACTGGTTCCTTTTTTTTTCTAACTTGTCACAAAAGTTCATATACATACGGAGTACACAAGATGTCACGACTGATGCCCCTACGGTTTCATTGGAATTGCTACGCATGAATAGATTTTTTCTTGGTCAGACTCTGGGAAACCTATATATATTTATGTAGTTCAGTATAGAAGATTCAAGGAATAGAATCAGAGTCTCCATCCATGCTCTCAGTTCAGAATACGGAGTATCTACGGTCTCGGTGTGCCCTACTCCGCAGAATGCAGGGATGTATGTGAGGTGGAGGCAATGATCCTCAATGTACATAGGAGTATGGGGCGGTTAGGCATCGTACAAATAGATCATGCAAGGGGAGGTACGGCACCCGGCAGGCAAGCTCTTCCCTACTGTAGTTACAGTAGACCGAGGAGTCGCTGAGTACATATTCCCAATCGAGATTTGATCGTTGACACATCTACATAGCATACTACTGTGTGGTGTGCTATATCGATCGAAAAGGGTCCACCTGCAGTATGAACACTGGATGAAGATGAATAGGGAAAGACAATAATAAGTACGCTAACAATCCAAGTTGTTCTTTTTTTGTGTTTGCTACTCTGTCATGTAATCCCCTAACAAGAAAGTCCACAAGCTATGAAGCAACGGAACCAAGAGAAGTAAATGTAAGCTAGGTAAGAAGATCGAGCGTCCAGAAAAAAGTATGAAGCGCCGTCCGGTAGAAAGTAAGCATAGCAATATAAGGTCGTAACAGTCCATGATCGAACATAGGGAAACGTGATGAGAGAGAAAGGGAGGTTGAAGCAAAGGGTAAAATGACATCAAACAGAAATCCATCGGCCATTAACTCCCCGAACCCGGATTTGGTTGCATGGTTCTCGTGTCACCCGGTATCATAATAGTAGACGCAAATAGAAGAACTCCACCCAGTTGGTATCCGATTATCCGTTCCACTGAACATTACTTGAGCCTCCGATTTTAAATCCCAGACGTGAGCGATAGGCGTAAAAGGATGCAAGTGTAGGAAAGCGGTAATTGAAAATGCAAGGAAATAAAGGACGAGGTAGTCGAAAGAGCCCGATACACAAGTAAGCCCACAATGACAATCAGGTTGATCATCTGTTCATCTTCGATGGCCCTTTTGAGTCTTGAATCTCAGCTGAATGTGCTAAGACCAGTGCCGAATGCGCTTTTTTTTTTGAAGGTATAGATAAATCGTGCAAAATAGGCTTTTTTGTTTTCCTTTTGTCTTTTTTAAATCCGAATTCGTAGACAGTGTTCTTTTTTTTTTTTGACCGGCGTGGAATCGGACAAATTCATGAAGCGTGGAATCGAGACAGAGAGGAAGGTGCAATGGTCGGTGCAGCAACATCACACACGTTTCCAGTGGTAAGCGGACTCAAGGCTTCCGCGACGGTCGAAGGTAGGGTGCTCCTTCAATATTTCAGGAATGCGGAATCCCCTCTTTATTTCAGCCTCCACAAAGACTGAGGCACGCTTGAAGCGCCTGTCAGCGTACTTTTCATAAATCGCCGAGTGATGTTTGAGCGGGTTTTCACAGCACTCATACATGAGCGAGATGAGTGGGAGCAGCTGGGAATAGGTGTATTCGGAGTAGTGGACATGGGCATGACTCTGTTGGTTCGTTAGTGCAGTTCAACAGTTTAATGGCCGATAACATACCCAGTTCCCTTTCTTCAACATCATTCTGGCGAGACAGTGGGCACCGGCAGCTACGAAACTTGGCGGGCTTCCGACGAAGCGCTCGTCCATGATGGTGATTTCCAAAAAGTACTTAGCGAGAGTTCGAGTTTCAAGGTCATAGTCATCCGCTTTGCTGATCCGGCGAAGGAAACTCATAGGGCCGGGCCATCCCAGCTCAAACTGTAACATGCTCAACATGAAGCGCTCGGCCTTGAGTATTTCATCGACTGTGTAGCCTCCATCGACCATGTAGACAATCTCCTGAACGGAGGGGCAATTGATCTCTTCGTACTTGGCTGCAATGAAGATCGCGGTCGCACCAACCAGCTGCAACTTGCCCAGGGAGACGATCTTGGAGGACAGAAAGCGATCAATGTAGTTGACACAGAGAAAGAGCGTTTCCGGGAGCAGCGAGAACCGAAGATGAACCTGCACCAGCCAATCCATGAGCACAGATCGCATGGACCATTGGATCTCCGTCTGATTATCCATGTAGTGAGCATTGGGAAGCAATCTGATCTAACGAAGTGTCAATGACTGCCAACCACTTGTGTGTTATGGAACAACCTACCTCCTGCTCTTTCAGGTACTCAAAGATTTCCTCACTGTATTCAGCAACCATGCTTGTATCCCAGAACTCATCTTCAATGTCCTCGGCAGTTCGAGACTCCTCCACAATTTCTTTCGCAAGAGCCAGTTCGCGCCTGACTTGATGGTTGTACTTTGGGAATAGATCCATGGTCGCTCCGCCTGTGGTGTTGTCGCCGCGCGATCGGTAGGAGCGTGCAGTGGTGTACCCATCATCTTCTTCATGTTCATAATCCTCATCATCCCAATATTCCTCCGGCTCGGACGGACCAGGTCCGTGTTCATACCCTGGGCGGGGGAGAAGAGAGTCAACAGGATGAAGAGGGTCAATAGGATGCTTTGGTGCAACGCCGTGGGAGTGGTGAGACTTGGCCAGAGTGACCCAAGTTTCGTAGGATTCACGATCCTTCACATCTTGAGCAGCCTTGGAGTCCTTCTCATGAGCCTTTGAACCACCCGCCTTTCTTCCAACAATGTCATCAGCCTTCTCGACCGAACAGTTTTCTGCTGATTTGGTGTCGATGTGATGAGATGCCTCTGTTGTTCCCACATTTGCTTTTGAGTCATCTTGATGCGCGACCTCTTTAGTTTTGGTAATAATTTCCTTGGATGTAACTTCATTCGACTCTACCAATGGCAACAATGGATCTTTGAACACAGCGTTACCTCGCTTGATGAGAGTCTTTCGTGTATTTGCCGCATGTTGCGACACGCCGATCTGCTTCGCAGTAGTCTCAATCGGCTCAGAGTTTGTGGTATTGTTCAAGATTCCTTTCAGACCTGCTACCGAGAGAGGACGCTGGGCTGGTTGCGACAGAGCTGCGGGCCTCTTTTCTTGAGCCAGAAAAGGGACCTTCTCCAATCCTTTACCCGGGTTCTTGCCTGCGAGAGAAGAGTCGTCCCGACTAAGCCGCACGAGATTGGCCGTGTTGCTAACATCACCGAAGGCAGCACGTTTCACACCGTTCTTGACAGCTCCATTCTGATACATTGCTGATAAAGCTGGGCTAGACTTGTTCCGCTGGTGGATAGTCTTGTTGGGGGGAAGGGCTAAAGGCGCGTTTTCGTCTCCGCGAACGCGAATTCGCTGTGGCTGCATTTTGAGTTGACCTGTCAGTACCTATACTATAATAGAAAGGTTTATGTTGAGGCTTGACGTTGATCTAAAATGCAATTGGATGCGCGTGCATCAAGCACTGGACGGCAAGAAGCTCCGTGTGGAGAACCGCGTAGATAACAATGAGAACGGAATTGAAGACACAACAACATACCTTGGCATCCATCTTAACAATGTTGGGAGAATAACTCGAGTACTTTCTGATATCCTTGTACCTTGTTGGGGTAGATGTTGCTTGGGCGAGGCAATGTTTACCTTCTTGCGAAGTATAAGCAGCCCAAACAAAACAACCGATCGCGCAGGTACGCCTGATGCGTAACCACTTCTGTCGATTCCAGTTACGTCTCAGTTGTACAACTAAGCAGAATGAATTGCCAGATACCAGAGCCACATATTCTCGGAGAAAGAAAAAAAGATTGAGAAGGAAGAGGCGTAGGTGGTTGGGAAGGAAGATAAGTGAGTGCAGAGAGGGATGTTTGTAAATATTGACCACTGCGAGGGAGTCCGAGACACTGCTTGCTGGTTACTGCGGTCGCCGCTGCGGGTAAACAACGCTAGCCTCTCCAAGGGCTAGCGCTGGTATGCTTATGTAAGTTTTGTTTGCTTGTTTTGTCTTGTCCAAACAGCCCAAAACCCCATGACATCACCCGGCGCGTCTCCCCCACCAACAGCACCCTAGCCTGTTGTTCTTATCTCTATCTCAGGAACAATGGAAAATTATAATTGAATATATCTAAATACTTTACCAATCAATGCGATTGTTCTCTGTTAATTTTAGTCTATGTGCCATCAATGTTATGTGGATTCGAGGCACTTGAATCGCATGCTGCCCTCAACACGCGGCACAGCACGAGTCTGTCCATTAGACGCGAAATCACGTGATCAATTACACAGGTGACAGCCCAAATCAATTGTCCTCATTGGGGTAGCTTTCTGTACCACCCGTCGTGGACCGCAGGGTCGCAAGAAGATATCCATCTGCAAGGACTAATGCGCGTTCTGCAATCATGATTTCTTCGGTTACCGCCCGATAGAAAATTCGCACAGTGAGTTCCCCGGCCCGAATCATCAACCCCATTCATTTTGTTCCCGTGCCACGGTGCCACGAAGCCACAACAACTTCAGTGTGGGACGCCGGATCCAGCGGTACCTATCAAGGTGAAGCGGGTTTTGGAGCTTCGCCCTATTCTCACTCTAGAGTCTAGACTATCAAAGAAGAAACCTTCTCTATTTAGTATTGGAAGTGTCGGCTTCTAACTTTCTAAGATCGCCTGGCTGGTAACTGGTGCGGGGTCAAAATGCACGACTGGAATTCTGGTTCCTCTGAGTTGGGTTGAATGATCAAGGGTCCTTCCTTCACAAGTTCACAGCGACAAAAACGGTGTAGTAATGTACATACCTCTCCGTAACTTAGCCCGCTATTGAAAGATGCGCAAACTTTCGGTGTGCCCAGACAGATTGGCGGCTGCCAGCCCATTCCCGGATGACGCTGCTGCAAAAGTGCCGCCCGGGTCTCTCAAATTCGAAAGACACAGAAAGAAAATAATAATATCTGCAGCGGTAATTATCCTATTACCCAAGTTGCTTTGTGCGATTCGTTTCGCATGTTGATGGTGATAAGCCAAATGTCATGGCTCCGAGTCCCGATGTCGCAGAAACCTGCCCACCGCCAACAACGTCAGTGCGCCATCTTGATTTGTCTCTTTTCCTGCAGTGGCAACGAATATTTTCTTATTTATCATCGCCATGATTTGAAAAAAGTGGGATAAACCCCGAGACCGCCTCTGAGACCTGTACACCCTCGCTACCTTGTGCACTTTTGAGGTCTCAGCGGGGACCCGGGGAGATCCCGCAGACAGGCGGATTGATGGAGCTTTCAAGGTGAGCAAATTGATGATGAAGGTTGGTTTGTTTCAAAGAAGAAAGAAAGAAGAAGCAGACTCATCACCGTTAGATATGATTGCATTTGCTCCGACTCGATGGATCTGCCATCTTACGTAGTCTAGAGTCGGAGGAGGGGTAAAGAGTTTGGACGGCACAGATGATGAAACGAGGCAGCATCGGAAGGCGTAGCAGCAGCGGCTCAGAGTCACGACGGAGAATAAAAAGATCAATTCCTTCAGGATAGTTTAAACTCTTGTCTTTTTCTTGACAAAATCTTGCTGTTCGCATATCCGTCGCAATGTTCCGAGGAGACTTCGCATCGAGAAATGCGACAGCTTGTTAGTGCCCAAAGACCGATGTGCCGTCGCAACGACAAACGACGAGACGGTTTAAGCTGTTTATCAAACGCAGGATGGGGAAAAGTATTGGGCGCAGTTAGAGCTACAGAGGGGTGTAGGTTATTATGAAGTGTCTATGGTTTTCATCACAATGCGACAGACTGTCAGGGATCTGCAGGCGCTTTTCAATTGCGCATTGCTGTCCACTCCCCATGCCAGCATTATTATCATTTCGGGTATTTAGGGAATGACGGGAATGGGTTTGCTCGACGCAGCAGTTGGTCAAATTGGAATTGGGCGCCTTTCGACGTGGCCGAGCTGAGCATGACCAGCCAGCACCAGCCAGTCATGATGCTCTTTCTCCTCTTTCTTGTCCCCGAATCGGGAGAGGCCGTAAAAGAAGTCCTGTGCGCTAGCATCCTCGAGGGCACGCTTTGCGAGCATCAACTTAATTTAGTACTGTCCCAGACGACTCTAATCTAATGGCCGACGGACCCTCTTCAGATCAGTAGACTCAGAACGTTATGGAGGGGAGGAGAAACGGAGCCGACCAAGGCGCTCTCGTGGTGAACGCATGCGCATCCGGCATGCGAACAAGTCATGAAGGGTTGCGCAATTCGACAAGTTCGAGGAATAAAAAATCCTATTGACATGTAGTCTTTTGGAGGCTCTAGATATACTTAAAATCAACTTGTTTCTGTAAATATATTCAGTATTTGGTAGTCTTGGGTTCCTGTTCTGTTCATTGTCGCCGGAGCGCATGTCACCGACCCAGGCCATTTTTCGCTTTAGGTGAAACCATCATAACGCTTGCACCCACCTTCTCTCTCTCTCCTCAACCACCCAACCCACCATCTCAACCCAGCAGACTCAGCAAGACCTGGTGTGTTGCCCTCGTGTCCAAGTACCTGGTTGGTTTCCATCTCCCATTTTCTGTCTCATTGCAAGATATTTAAGCATTTCGTCCCCTGACTCGTTCGGCTACTGCTCCTCTCAACCGCTGTGATGCCACCGCTGACATAGCCAGCGCTTCGTAGAGGTCTTCGTCCACTACGACCGTTCCAACAGCCATCGCCTGCAATATTCTGCCCGATTCGACTGCCTGCATGAGTGCGACACTGGCCGAATAGTTTTGATTCGAAATAGGTGCGTCTTCAATGCTCTCCATCCTCTTCCGAGAAATCGGGTCGCTCTCCCCCCAGCCTGCAGTCATCAAAACTCGGTCAGCAATTCACTAGAATCCGATATACCTCCAGGAAATAATTCAGAACATCATAATTGTGGATTGAGAAGATTTGAGATCGATTATGCTGACCCATATTTCCATTTGTTGCAGGTTTCCGACATTTTCCCTTCTGAGTCGCTCCCGGCTCTTGCGACTTGGGGTTCCCCTCACTCCATCGAAGACCAGTCCTCCATCTAAGATATCCAGAACCACAATCGCGGGTGGGCCATCTATCGATCACAGCCCTTGGAATTCACAATTGTGGTATGTTCGATGGAATTTCTCCCAAATCTTATGATTCCACCCACCGGACCGTTTCCTTCCAAGTCGAGCAGCCAATTGATGCAATTTGTCATACAGTAGCAGTCTGCTAGCCCCGTTGTCCATCCAACGATGCAGGCTGTTCAGTACGATCATCGTCGGGAGCAATCCGTTTATCCGGATGCTCGCGCTGCTGCCTCGACGCCGCACCAACACTCCCCAACCAATCCGGTCCCTAAAAACGTTGCGTTCGAGTTGCTGCTAGATGAGAACTCCAAGGTTCGGGCGCGGATACCCATGCGCGTACAGATCTATCCGCACGATACTACAGACTCGATTGTGACGACGGTCAAGAACTTCTACGGCATCTATGATGGCGCTGCCAGCGGCGTCAGCTTCGAGGACGAGCATGGCATCACCCTTATAGCGAGGTATGAGAACTTGAGAAACAATATGACTGTGTATGTTCGGGTGATCCCCGTCCAAGCATATACTGAAGGCTACGGTGATCACTACTATGGCTCTACGTCATTCGATGCTCGCAAGCGCCCCAGTCTGGGGGAGCCTTTTCAGTTGGCGCCGGCAATGCAGCCAGCGCAAGTTTTGGAGCATGGTCGACCACCATCCCGACCAACATCTAGAGTCGCTAGGAAACGCAGCGCGTCTCCTTCAGGGCGAAGCCGCCGCAGCGCCTCTCAACACAAGCAGTATTCCAGAACTGGCAATAAGAGCCGGGGGTCCAGCACCCATGGTAGTTTCCATGAGGATGGTACCCCTAATCACAGCGACAGCGAGAACGGCTATGGATCCGTCTCTGGCGCCAAAAAGGCTCGCAGCGAGCAGTTTGCTAGCTCCGACATAAGCATGGACAATATTCTCCAAGACGGCCGCAGGAAGCGGCCTAAGTTCGAAAGTTCGGTGAGTTGATTGGCACTCTGGCGAGTCTTCTTTTCACTTTTCTGACTGCGCAATTCTCTGTCCTTTCTAGGAACTCCCATTATTCGTTCCTCCTCAGGTCCCTCTCACAACCTCAACCTCCTCCATCTCACCGCAACGTCGATCCGTCGGCCAAGAAGGAGCTGGCTCGCCATTCGCCCGACCCGCGCAGCGCCAGTATAATTATCAACAACCACTGCCTTCGCCACAGAGCTATGGTCATAACGAGCAGTTATATGGGGTCAATTCGACCGGACATTCTGTATATGCCACTCCTGTTGTTCCTGAGCATGGCCATCGTCTGCGCGAGCGCACTGGGACTCAATCATCCGGGCAGTTTGGCAACTCGACTGGCCGGCCCAGTGGTCCTGGTGTTCTTCCAACTCCGGATCCTACCATTGCAAGCTGCATATCAGACGAGGACGTTGCCATGCAGTTGATCCGCCTGGGAGACGCTTCCAACTTCTCCCATGGTCGCACTTCTGCCTCTACGTTGGATGACGCATTCAGTGGCGCCGCCGATGCCGCGTCCTCCACTGGCGCGACAAGCGATGGCGACGAATTTAGCGAAGATGACGACGATGATCTTCCTACAAGAGTTCGACACAAACTGGAGTCCAGCCCAATGCTTCCACCGGGCGCTATCAAACGCCACCACAAGCGACTGGATGAGATTCTCCCCAGCTTCGACAGCACTGATCTGAGCTGCGATGACATTGATGAGGACTATCGACAGGGAGAACCTAATGACAGTGTCATCAAGGGCGAATATGACGAGGATTCCTTGTACACCGAAACGGCGTCAAAGCCCAAGAAAGCTAAGATCAAGGCAGCAAGTGCTGCCCCAACCAAAGCTCGTGGCCCAAGGGCAGCTCCCATCAAAAGCAACAGAAGCGGGAAGAATGTGCCTAGCGCTGTTTCCCGCAAGGCAAAGCCGGCGACTGCATCAGGAAACCAGAAAGTGACCGTGTCATCTCATATCGCCAGCCCTACCAGCGCTCGAAAGGTCTCGGGTTCTTCAGTCAATTTTCAGCATCAGCTTGCTGCGGACGAGGAGGATCTATCGACAAAGCCGCGCTGCCAGCGATGCCGCAAGAGTAAGAAGGGCTGCGATCGTCAGCGTCCTTGCGGCCGATGCAGGGACGCTGGCATTGGCCTCGAAGGGTGCATCAGTGAAGACGAAGGAAACGGTCGCAAAGGCAGATACGGCCGTCACATGGGAGTTCCGGTCAAGAAAGCTCTCGAAGTCGGTGCAACCGAAATCGATGCACCGGTGGCAGTTTCCGCCACCCCGATTTCTTCCACCGCGACGGACAAAAATAAAAAGCGAAAGCGTTAGACTACTTTGAAAAGACAACTCGGGGTCTTAAGTCCTGTTCTCAGGCTAGTGTCGAGCACATGTCCTCGAATCCGTGGCTAACAACGCTTCGCAGTGTTCCGTCCTCTGCCAGACCTCCTGTCTTGGTCTGCTTTCCTCTTATCCAGTACATCTTCCTTCTCTCTTGATTTCTCAACGTACATCTCACCCTTTTACCTCGGAATTGCAGGATTCCTTGTCGTCAATACTATCTTTTTATACATTCATGGTACTCTACTTGAAGTCAATGGCAAAACAACACGTGCCTGTTCGCCGTTGATTATCACTCGTTCCCTCTTGCTCACGGTTCCTTGTCTCCGGCCAAAGACAATGCCCTCTTTATATCATTTGATTTCAGGCCATCCTGCAGTTACCACTTGCCATTCTATTTGTTGATGTTGATTATCATGGATAGTCTAGCGTTTGAAATCAGCGGGTTATCATTTCTATTATATCTTTCTGGCGTTTTGCGTTACTGCTACCTCGAGACATTTCCAGTGTCACCTCCACTCGTTCATTGGCTCGAAGAAGTTGTCCAGTCTGTGTTTAATGAGCTTTCTGTCAGTGTTGTCTACTTTCGGTGTGAACTTGTGGTATGGGTTTCGGTGTATGTCTTCCATCAGGGAATATATATCTTCCATGAGAATTTGTGAAGGTATCAGAGTGCAGTGGGGTACAATCAGAATCAAATGCTTTATATATTTAGTTATGCCTTGTAACCAGAACTGATCAATAGTCATCATGGTGTAATTGGTGTCGGATACTAAACGAGGGTGTAGTTGTCCAGGGGAAACCACCAGACTCAAAGCTTTAAGATGTTCATCGCACCCTCAGTAATGGCGTGAGCATCTCCCAAAATTCTCCTCTTTCCTCATCCGAGTCAGCTAAGATTTGGTTCAACTGTATTTACTCAGTGATTTCGGATTCTACGTACTGAATGGGTTCACTTGTCACACGTCCACTTCAGATTGGTATTTACTGTGAATAAGTGATGTAGTTCATTCACGTGACTCAGAACCCAATACCGGTTAGCGCAATTGATTCACTGCCCCGCCGCAATTCACTCAGAGCGGAAATGTCTGGCGCGCTTCATTTTTTTGGGGCGCGGAACTGAAGTGCTCACTGCTCTGACGCTAAGGAATTCCTTCCTCCAAGCCACTCACTCACCTGTTAATTATCGACAGTTTCCCCTACCCTATTGCGGCAGATTCTTCTATCAGACATACTGGGATTGGAGAGAAACCAGCTACCAGTCAATGCATCTTCCAGCATAGTTTTTTTCGCATAGACATACATCACGGGAAGACACATACTCTTACAATACATCTACCATGCCTCCCAAGGCTGCTCCGCGTCGAGCGCCAACTCGACGACAGGCCGGCAATGATGCTGGAGCGAATGCCAATACCCCAGTCGACCCTGCCCTTCAAGACGCGACCCCGGTGACAGGCTCGTCTGCCCCCCCGACTCGACCTCCCGTCCAGCGCCTCCAGTCGTTGAAGAAACGAACTCCAGCTGGAAGCATTGCTCCGTCATCGAGGCCGTCCGCTCTTCCAGGCGAACCCGCGAAACCCACTCTGAAGTACAAGCCCCGAGCGGTTGGCCGACGCAGTAAAGAAGAGCGTGAAGCGATGGAGAAACTGGAAGCAGAAAGGCACCGTGAGAGATTAGCTGAGGCGGCTGCCATACAAAGAGGCCGAGGCGGCGCCGGGCCTGGTAGAGGTGCTTTTAGGGGACGGGGCGGACCAATGGGCATGGGCAGCGGTCCTCTAGGGTCCGGAATGGCAGGTCGGCGAGGCCGCGGAGGTGCATTTGGTGGGCGGTTTGGCCCCGACTCGAGAACGTCTTCGATGTCGAGGAGAAGCCGTTCCATTATCGACGGAGGCATCGGTGCGGCCGGCCAGGACGTTTCCTCCGATGAGAGCGATTCCGGAATCCGAGTCAGCATCGACCAGATCAATCTCGATGAAAGCGACGAGGACGACTTTGACGAGCCGAAGAAAGATATAAAGGGCAAAATGCCCGTCAAGAATGTGGATAGAGACAGAGAAAGGGGTTTGCGACCCATACGAGTGGAGAGACGTGAGCATGAGGAACGTGTCGTTAGCGTCAACATGGAGTCGAGCTCGAGTAAATCCGCAGAACTCCGTGAGAAAGCGAAGGCAGATCAGGATGATGCCCTGTTTGTCGAAGAAGATGCTCCTAGTCCAGCCGAGGTCGAACCGGTCGTGAAGCAAGAGCCCACCGATGGAGATGAGGCCATGGCGGACGATATACCTCTTGCGGACCAATCTCTAATTACAGATGATGGATTTCTACCGGAACAAACCGTCAAAGTTCGCAGGAAGTTGAAGGCCAAAGAAACGCCAGCAGCGAAGGATACAAGAGGACTTTTACGTACAAAAGAGGAAATAGAGGAGTTTGACAGACACGTCGAGGATTTGGAAGTGATCAAAGATTTACTTGTTGTGGAGCCAAAGGAACCACAGGATGAGCCACCTGCTGACGCTGATGTTGAAGCTGAAGACCGGCAGGAGGCGGAGGACGAAGATGAGCTGATGAAAGACAAACTATCGGGCCAATTATTCTTGATGCAGTTTCCGCCCATGACGCCCAATTTGGTCGTGCCTGGTAGTGCCGAGGGGCGGTCTTCGGAAGGTTCCGCCCACAGAGAAGCATCAGAAGGAATCAGTCGTCCAGATGCAGTCAAACGAGAGGAGGACGGAATAGAAGTCCTAGAGGCCGGGGCACAGACGGTCCCGGAGCCTCCAAAGATTGTGACGGCAACAGATTGGCAGCTCCGGGCCGGGCGAGTTGGTAAATTGAACGTCCACGCCTCGGGACGAGTAACGATGGATTGGGGTGGCATCAGTTTTGAACTCGACCGCGGCACTGCAGTGGATTTTCTCCAAGAAGCGTTGATTGTCTCATCGCCATCCGATACTCCGGCTCCAGATGACCCCATGGCCGAGGAAAGGAAGGTGTGGGCTATGGGCCAATTGAGCGGCAAATTCACGGTTACTCCGAACTGGGAAAGCATACTGTGATAGTGACCCTTGAACAACCTTGAAACAAGCAGAGATGCATACCCTAAATACATTGTTGGGTTTCAGGCCTAAGACACTGCTTGTGGGAATTCAACGGAATGACGACCGACGATACTGTCATACACGGATCCTAGCATTTCGGACGGATGCATGCAGTGTCGCCTCCGGGCTGTCTGTTGTCATGCATTGACGCGCAACACTTTTGCCAAGCCGTCGATTTGACAAAATGCCTTCCAAATTTCGCCTGTCAACATAGATTCATGCCGTCAGACGGTCAGGGTCGCCATATATACCCTGCGGTGCGGGCAAAAGCCCAGACTCGGTGAGCGAGGGCTTTGGAGAGAGGCCGCGCAACTAGATGCATGTTGTTATTGCTGGCGATATATTCATATACTTCGGAAAGGACGCTGGGAAAGTCCCCCGAGGGGCTTTTTGGAGATTAGAGGCTGTGCAGTGTGTACGCTACAGCATACAAATACACAAGTACGTTAGAGAATTCATACACCAATGACAGCGATTGAATCATCATACGTACTCCATACATCCAAACAGGGAATTTCTGGCACACTGAACAAGGATAAACGGGTAAAAAAAGAAACGGCCTAGGGTAAAATTGCATCACTTCATCGGGTGGGGTCGAGCAAATGCAGGCACGTTGGACTCTTGTTGGACGAGACCAGTCACAGTGCCTCCACCCTTGCTTTAGACTGTCAGAGAGTAGCAGATCGCCTCGGTGGTGGCCCTAATTGCCAAGTGTTGATTCGACCATAAACGCATTTCCTCCCGCCGGAGCCTTGACAAGCTTTTGAGGCTTGCACGAGACAGTCGACCGTGCCGCGCTAAGGCGGGGACAGAGGCTGACACGGCTGGTGGAGAGCCAATAGCCTTTGCGTGGTGTTGTGCGATGGCGGGTTATTGACTCCAGTGGAGTCTGGACCCGACCTCTCAGGAGGTTGGACCCAGAATTGGAAGGCTCGACCAGGTCGACCGAATAGGCCCCCCCGTTGCTCCCACGGTTCCTGAGCCTGTCACAATCTCCCTCTTGTTGTCTCCTCCGTACTGCCTTAACTTTGATTTCCTGCCCGTCTTTTTCTTCCCTTCCTTGCTCCTCGTGTGTTTGTTGATGTTTAATAATTGCTCTCTCCCCAGCGCTCATCCCTTCCCATCCTATCCCTTCGATCGGTCGGTCATCTCTAGCTTTATCTCCAGCCAAGATATTTTAGAGATATACTCGATAACCTTGGCCGCTCGGGAACCCCTTTATTTTCCGCTTCGCGCGTGAGGACCCGTCTTGGAAGGAAGTCAAATCCTGAGCCGCACCACCAACCCGCGTTTACTGCTTGCCAACGATTCAGTTCTTCCCGGTGATTGATTTCTCCCGAGGAAAGCTCCACGGTTTGATCGAATTTTGCAACTCTTGCCTTTGGGGGATTCTGCTCCATCCACGACCATCAATTTGCGCAACCCCCGCCGGTCCCATCAGCTTGCGATTTGCGGGAACATAGATTAGATTGTACCGCTTTTTTTCAGGAAAAAGAAATATATACCGTTTGTTGAAGAGGAGCCGGGTTTAATATTTCGCTGGGCACGCTCGATTGTGTCGCCAGCGATTAGCTCACCTGCCACTTTCAATTGCGCCTCTACGACATTTCCCTCAATACGACACACGCAACGATGAAGGCCTCCAATATTCTTATCTTCATGCTCCCTGCTGCAGCTCTTGCGGCCGATGTTTCCCCAAACCCATCTGCCATCGACGGCAATGTGGACTCACCAAGCATCACCCCACCAGTCTCGTTACCTGAAGAACAACCCATTGAACAGCTCGAAGCCCGCCAGCTGGTCCAAGTCGCAGCTGCAGGAGCTCCAGCAGCGCCCACAGCTGACACAGATCCGGCGGAAACAACAGTAAGCACAGTGCCGGACCAGTGGCCCGCACCAGCTACTGGTACAATTGGAATGGGAACTCTGACAGGGGCGGTGGGCGCGACAAAGACAATCCAGGCTCGGAGTGAGGGTACCCTAGGCCAAACACCGTGGATAGGCATGGCCATTGGCCTCACGTTCACAGCTCTCGCGGCAGTAATGCTCGGGTAACCTGCAAGACCGAATGAATGAACAATCTGCAGGTGCAGATTATGTCCCGGTGAGCAGGCCTCTGCCGACGAGTGTCTGCGAAGAGTCTCATTTGAAACACTGATACGACTGTGCAACCTTTGGTTTTCGATTCCACACCTTTGATTTATCCCTTTTTTGGTTTTGGTTTTCTCTTCCTACCTTCCTCGACTCTGCCTCGGGTGAAAAGATGCAATTTGCGCAACGGTCACTGCATCGATTTCAGACGTTTGTTGGGCCCAGCATGCATCTTGCGCTCTCATACCAGAGGCAGCAGGCTCCTTGTGGCATCCTTATTTTTCGCCTTTGGAGAACTCCTTTCTTGGGGCATGATGAATTTCGCCCCGGGTCTCTACCGTTTGGTTTCTTGCTTACATCTTTGTCGCATCGACATGCGGTCTGGCGGTATAGACTTTGGCTTACAGAGTGGCTTTCGACCTTGCCTCAACTTTGGACGTGTACATGATACCTTGTATAGCTGTGCTTCTTTTCTTTCTTTCTCTTGGTCGCTCCCCACTGACGCTTGTACCTTTGGGGCTTTTACTTTTAACATTTGATTGACATACTTGCATGTATCTATGTGGATAGACGGCGCTGAAGTGATTGGCTACCTTGTCCCTGGGTTGGCTAGAGGGGACCTACTTAATGTATGTACATATACGAACACCTTTATTCGAGGATGTATGATCATGGTAACAAAGAAGTCCGATCTCAGAGTTTGATCTTTCCGTCTGGTTTACCCCGCTACAGATAATGGACCATGTTCTCGATGACCACATGCGGTGGTCCGCCCAAGTTCCGATCGGGGTTCTTTGCTTTGTTCTCACAACCTATCATCTCACTGGATGATCGATTCCCCCAGCCTCTTCCTTCACGCAGGACGGCGCTCTCCGCCTGCCTGCGAATCATCGCCTCGATGAAAAGCTGCCAAATAGACTCGGCACTCCTGCGCCACGATTCCAATAAAGCAACGGTCATGGACAGTGGACAGTTATGCCTGGGGCCTCGTATGCGGGGCTGAGCATCGTTTTTGTTCAATAAGCTATTGTGCTGCACTCACTCTTCATCAGCAGGCTGTATCCTTACGACATCGGCGTCTTGGCTTCGGTCGGACTTGCTGGCAAGTTAAGCACAAGTGATCTTCGATTCAGGTATAACACACGGCATACTGCTCGACAGTGGGATCTGTGATACTACCATCTTGGTCTCAGAGGAGCAAGAGAGAAGAAAAGAATTAAGAAAGAACACGACGCTTGAAACAGACCCGCATCATGGAAACATACCCACCATACCGTCCGATGTCTTCGCTCGGACACGAGCTCGGGGTCATGTTCGGCTTCATCGGATCCTGTCTTCTTACTATGGCCGTCTACGCTTTCTTCTGGCGCGGTATGTATTGTACATATTCCTTATCCGTGGGACCATCTCCATCCTTGATATCTGTTCGCATGTGTCGCATCAGCTCTCTCTCCTCCCTGCGCAAGTGTTTTTCCTTTTAAACAGTAACTACCGCTGATCCCAAATGCGAACGACAAATCCAGCCGCCCAACGCCGCGCCGCCACCAGAGACCTCGCCCGCCGCAAGGAACTCCACGCTCGTGGATTCCACCGCGAACGCGGCGGTCTGCACGAGAAGATGCTCGATCGCGTCGCCAGTCCCTCCTACCACCGCGTCGAGCTTCCGGTGCATGGTGCTCTGGTGAGCGAGCCCTGCGAGATCCGGAGTCCAACTCCCACGTCGACGCCGACGACGGGTGGGTTGACCAACGCGCCGGTTCGGGTGTCGCGAGATCTTCTGTGATTTAACAATCTTTGCGGGGGGATTGGGATTGGGTTTGGACGGGTGGATGCGATGCGATGGGGTACGGAGTCTTTCTTCTGCGCGGGAATCGGCGTTAGGATTATTACGTTCAGGGGAATAAAATGGCTTTCAAGCATGCTGTCACATGACGATAGACCGATCCTGAGTGATCTCAGTCAGTCACTGTGAAACGAAACTAGGCAGGCGCCCTCAGGCGGAAGGAGCAGGCCAGGCAACTGCCTCCACTCACTGTAACTGTCAACACGGTTTGAAAGGTGCTACTTCAGACGAGCCTAGTCTGACCATTCGAATATCCTGGACATGTATCGAGATTTCCCTACAAACGGTACGGAAAACGGTATTCTCCAGTATTCTCCCTCCTGGACAGGATAAAGAGGCTATATACTACATACTAAGTACATCAACATACTGGGGTGACGAGCCCCCTGGTCCACTTTAAAGAACCGATAATCACCACAAGGAACCCGAGGGCCACTGCGACGCTGGTGATCCCATACACGTATGCATGTCGCCTGCTGCTGAGGCCGTTGAGCTCGGCAACCCATGTACTGACCGTAGTCAGTGAGCCGCACAAACCATCCATGACCCCTTGAAGCACCTGGCAGCTCGTGAGAATGGACTTGGGCGCACGTGATAGCCCCTCGACGGAAGTACCGATCCCGTCCACATGTTGCAAATCATAGCACAGGCCCAGGATCATTGTACCAAATATGTTGACAGCAAACGTACCGAGTGGAAAGCTCGGAATTCGGGTGTTCAACCATAGAGAGACGTAGAAGCGCATGAGACAACCAATCGGAGCAAACACAATCGCGAAGACGGCGCGACCACGCCAGACTTCGGGCACTCGGTCCCTATCCGGGGGCCAGATAGCCATGAAAACAGCTCCTAACCAGCAGCCCCAGGCCAACAGCGCCAAGGTTGGGTCCACGTATTTGCGCGTGAATCGGAAAGGAAATGTCGGAGTCAATCGGCCGAGAGCGAGAGCAAGTTGGGCGCCGAAGATGAGGGAACCCAGACTGAGCGAGACGGTGATGATGATGACGGCGACAAGCGCCATGAAGCTGTACCCGCCATTGCGGGACTCAATTGTCCGGGACGATGGATCGGGAAGGCCGTTCGACAAGGCAAGGAACACATCTCGCATGAAGGACGAGAATGAGGTGAAGCAACCGCAAAAGCCCGTGGTCAGACCAATATACAGTGGAATTGTCTTCTTGACGGCTTTGTGATTCTTCGCTATTTCTTCCTCGGCCTGAGGCCCCTGGGTGCTATTGTGCCTTGTTCCCCCCCATTCATCTCGAAATAGGTTCTTATCTTCGAGGAAGAACCCCATCAGGATGCAGCCTCCCACGTTTGCCCATAAAACACCCGTGACCACCGGGGCTCCGGGGTAATATGTAAGCGCTTGAAGCCCAAGCCGTGCCAAGGTACCAAAGATGGCGAAGAACACTAGGTATGAAAGGGTGTAGAGCTGCGTTGCATGTTTCGACAGAGGCTCAGCGACGCCGGGTTCTTTTGGTTCGATTGTTTCGGGCGGTCCCGAGGGGAATCTCTCCGCTGAGGTTGGAATACCATCTTCTGTACCTGACCATTGATGTCGCTGCGATGGATCATCTGCTACAGGAGGAGGAGCCCGAGACTCAGAGAGTGGGATATCCTTTGGTTCGGCGTCCTTCGTTTGGCTGTCCGTCGAGAGTGCGTCTTCCTGGATGCTCTGTTGACCCGTTAGGCCCGATGATCTCCATGCAGATCTCAAGAGGAAGCGCAGTTCTTCGTACCTTGGATCTGGAGGAATGCGCACGCTGTGTTCCTGTCGCACTGGCCGCAGACTGAGCTGAGGCGTCCGTCATCCCATTGCTATCAGGGACGTCGGGCATTTGGAATTGCTGATTGCTCATTGATCTGTGCTCCAAGAACGACACGGATCTTGTGTTCCGAAGTAGATCTGGGTGCCATGGAGGAAACCTTGCGCACGAGGGCAGAGCCAGGGAAATTCAAGGGACGCGGAGAAGTGACGAGGACTTGGCCGAAAAGGGAGCTCCGACGGTGGGTCACGGTCGATCCCATTCTATGGATGGTTCCTTGGAAAGGCTTATCGCCGATAACCATTATCATGTTATCTTGACTGCCGAGGGAGGATTATCAATAAGAAAGAGGGTCTGGTTGTTAGAACAAACAAGTCGCCGGGGGGAGCGCAGGAGATAAAATACCCAAAAGGGGGTCGATAAGAGTTCCTTGGCGACAAGCCTGTCATGTGCTGCCCTGGCATTGTTCGTTACTCAGTCTGGATTGCACCTACCCAACTCGTTGTAACTCAACTCCACTCCGCATAGATAGATAAGCTCCCGCCATCCCCTCTTGATGTGCTCCTCTCCATCCTTCTCCCCCCAGTCCTATCCAACTTCTTCAAAGTTTGTCTGCTTCTTGGTTTTGCATTTCACTGTATCTAACTCAAGAGTACTTCTACCACTTGTGAATCAACACCATTACTCCTAAAATGTCCTCCACGTTACCCTCCAACGTTCGTGTCTCCGCACATCCCTGCCTGAAAGCCAAGCTCTCGCAGCTGCGCTCCCAGGCCACCACCACGCGAGAAACCAAGAGCCTTGTATCGGAGATCTCTACAATTCTGGGAGTCGAAGCTTTCGCGACAGGTTTGAAAGTTACCAAAGCTGGGAAGGTTAGTTGAGCATACTGTCTCAGGGCTTTGTTCACCGCTCCCAGTCCTCTATGGAACGGCGGAGCTGGCAAAGTACTATGCACCTAGCAATCTTTACCGATCATACCTAATGAGCTGAGTGACCACCAATAGGACAAAACTCCCCTTGGGATTGCATATGAGACTGTGACTACCGACCCTTCCAATGTCGCAATTGTGCCGATTCTCAGATCCGGTCTAGGAATGGTAGAAGGTCAGTCTTTCTTTCTTTTTTTCTTTCTGAGAACCGCAGAAAAGAATGTGCCTTCCAAGGCTCTAGAAAGAGATCCAAAGGATCACCTGCGACCTGAAAAAAAAAGCGAAAGTTTAAGTCCAACCATGGAAAAGAAGTATCCTGCTCACGTCCTTTGCTCCTTCACATTAGCAATCGGCGACCTCCTCCCCTACCCCGTGCCTGTCTACCATCTCGGACTCTTCCGTGAAAAGGTCACGCTCCAGCCCGTCGAATACTACAACAACCTCCCCTTCCACCGTCATGACGCCGGCCCAACGCCCCAGCTCGCAAACGCCCCCAACTCCGCTGCCGCCGAGCTCGCCATCCTCGTTGACCCCATCATCGCCACGGGAGCAACGGCCGAAGCCGCCATCCAGCTCCTTCGCGATTGGGGCGTGCAGCGTGTGCTGATGCTCAGCGTGCTGGGCTCGGAGGTTGGCCTGCGCCGTGCGGCGGAGACCTGGCCGGAGGGTGTGGAGTTGTGGGTGGGTTCGGTGGATGAGCAGTGTGATGAGCGGGGGATGATTGTCCCTGGATTGGGCGATATTGGAGATAGGTTGTTCAAGGCTATTGGCAAATGATGGAATGGTTCTTAGATTGGGAACACGTTACGAAACGGATGTGTAATCGCGTATATGAATTTAATGATGAGAATCTACTTATCAGTACCATATCGTTCAATATATGGAAATAGTATGGAAACCTCCTGATAGAACTGCTTAGTGATTAATGCTACGAAAGGTCGAAGAGAGAAACGTGGTCCCCGCCAAAACAATGTATAATTTTGCAACGTTCAAATTACTTATAGTACAGGGTACTACGACACGACGACACAGAGCAGAACATAGCAGAAGATGTAAGACCACGAAAGGGAAAAAAAAAGACGATAACAACAGAGAACATGCATGACTTCAGAAACGTTAAACAGATGCAACATTATCAACGCAAGTAGAAGAATATTCATAAACAGAAAGTGCAGAAGGCCACGATGATTCAAATGGCAAAACATGTAACAGGTTTAGAGGGGAGACTGGACGGAATCTGAAAGACGCATTGCGGGGACGAGTGCAGAGAAGACCAGTACTGAAACGAATCTAGAATCGACAAAGGATATTAATGGCGGCAGTTAAGCTTATGTGTATAGGAAAGAATGACTAAGGACGACTAAAAACAGGGCAGATTGAATGTATAGCGAACAAGGTATCAGGGGGTCAAGGGACAAATCGACTGGTAAGCTGACCGCAGACACGCTGACGCGCAAAGAAACGAAACAGGGCACTTGAGAATTAAATGTGGAATGAGAGAAAATAAAAATGAGGACAGATGAACTCCACTCAGTGCTAGAGGAGAAGAACACACAGGACCAGCCGGGTGTCGAGATGTTGCCTTCGGGAACAACCCATCAAAACAAGAAACATGACCACACCGGACTCCTGTGGGCTCTTGCAAATAAAAACCGCACAAGAACCATGAAAACGCAGAAAAACACAAAGACGTCGCAAAAACAAGCAGAAACACAAAGATCACAACCAGTCGGGATGCCACCAGCGAGAGGCAACATACGGCGACGGATGCCGGGTGGAAGAAGAGCAGATCATAGCATCTCGTAACCAGAAAGACACCTTTGCCGCCCACCCTCTTGCTAATCCGATCCCGACCCTGCCTTGATTCCGAAATCCCGCCAATGTCCCAAATGTAAACGATGTCCGGTAACGAGAGTGATGGAAAATCAACAGGAAAACAAGCACGAAAGCGTCCTGAATAAAGGACAAGGGAAAGTACGAAGAGGATTGATGTACCCGACGTCAGCGAAGTCATGGATGTAGCGCTGACACCTCGCTGGAAGGTACGCCTAGTAAGCAGTTCCTACACTAGCAAGGGCCTTGGTTGGTATCGGGTGGATGGGTTGGTCCTTGGCCACGCGCAACGAATCTTCGTAGCCGACCAAGGCCTGGGAATGCAGTTTGAACGACTCGCCCATCAGCTTGGTGATTCTGGTTATGAGGTTAGCTATGTCTGATCCTCACGAACTGAAATACAGAGAACAAAGAGGACTTACCCCCACACCACCACACCGTCTAGGATGTTACCCCATACACGGGCCACGGTGGAGCTGAGTTTGCCGAAGGCGTCAATAGCGTCATCATCAAACAGATTCCGGACTTTGTTGTAGATAGCCAATTCAGCCTCGGTTGCGGGCTCTTCGTCATGTTCCAGGCGATAGAGCCAGAGGCTGAGAATGACCATCAAATCCAAGCCACAGAGCGGATGCTCAACGCTCCAGTTGGTGGCGGAGGTTTTGGCGACCCAGTTGATACCCTGGATAGCCGCAATTTCGATACATTCGAAACACTGCTGCACAACCTTGTTCATCTCCTGGGATCGCTTGACCTTCTCGCGAGCAACGGTCATGGCAGCAGCAACTTCGTAGGACGAGTGATAGCGCAGGGCTTCCTGGATCGATTTCAAGTCTACTTCCAAGCGAGCGCGCGTGTTCCGGTAGACCGCCATCGAGTTGAAGATCAAGGGATGGCCCTTCTGAGGGGTGCTGAGCGGGACGACGATGGTCTCCGGTTCACAGATTTCCAATGAGCTCTCCCATGTTTCCAAAGCCAAGCGGAGCTTGTACTCAGTAACGACATCCTGAAGAGCCTCGAAGGTTC
Organism: Hamigera avellanea; assembly: GCA_027569715.1. Lineage (NCBI taxonomy): Eukaryota > Fungi > Ascomycota > Eurotiomycetes > Eurotiales > Aspergillaceae > Hamigera > Hamigera avellanea. The sequence continues at coordinate 37,619 of JAPDKU010000118.1, forward strand.
TCTTATGATTCCACACCTGCAAAAAGAGGGCGTTGATCATAACCCGCGTCGCGAAGGCACTGTAGCGCGTTTGTTCACCTTGGAAGAGGCTGTCATGAGCTTCACGAACGGTGAGTACGGTCGAAGAGGCCAAGCTGCGTCTCCATGTCTCGTCATCTGAAGCATCCAAATTCCACAAGGACTCGGAAGAGGGAAGCTCCAGGTTGTCGAACTCGTCGAAGCTCATCGCAGGAGTGTGGTTGAAAGTCAGCGTGAGCATGCCGAAGAAGATGTAGACAGCGTAGTAAGTGCGACGGCAGGACTCGTCCTCAATCCACTCCTCTCTAGTTGGCTGAGCACCCTCACGCGCTTCTGTTCGGACCTTCAATTGGTATCTATTTCCGGCGACCATCTAGAGACCTGTTAGACTTTGCGATTACCTAAACCGATTAAGCAAGACTTACGTTGGCCAGAAGGCTCTTAATTGAGCAGGTCCACTCCAGACCTTTGGCATCACCACTCCAACTTTCAAAGATCATGTTCAACAAAGTACTTTGCATTGCCCACAACGGACATTTCCGTGAGTCGAAGTTCTCTTTGTGTTGCAGGAATTGGTTGACGAGTACTTTCGATCCGACGTGAAGCATGAATGCATGCTCGCGCTCGAATGTGTAGAGGGCACCGATCGAGAGAACAGCAAGCAACAACGGGGGTGAAGCTGCAGTGGGTTTGAACGATTCTTGGTGCAAGAATGGCAAATGATGGTGGTACAAGTTGAAGTATGTCGAAAGGTACCGGTTCAGAGCTGCAGTCGACGGTAGCTGGAAAGTATCCGGGAGAGTGCACAAGGCATCTGCACCCTTGACTCGCTCAACGATGATGCTCCATTCCATGTCGTTTGCAATCTGGGGTGCCTTGGGTAGCGTCAAGGCCTGGCTAGGGCCAGGAGACCGTCTGTAGTTGACGGGGCTTACTGGGCCGGTCATAGATGGGTACGGCGACAATGCATTGGGAGTGGAGTTCCCAGACATGGGTAGCGAGCTCACGAGGGAGTGGAGAGAGGGTGCTAGGACGTGGCCCACTGGTCCATGCCGTTCAATCATAGTTGGCATCTGATGCGATTGCGATACACCCTCGTGTGCCCCAAAGCCAGTTCCCATGGAAGGGTGTTTTGCGTCTGCAGGTGAGACAAGAGTGTCCCAGGGCATTTGAGGTAATGTGGCATTCCCCGACAAATACGAGACCGGTGGTTCGAGAAGGGAGCCGCGTCCAGGGGAGAACGAACGATCCGATCCGGTACGATCATTGACCTGGCCAGTAGCGGCGGCTGCGGCCTTATGTTGGAAATCGGTCATCAACATGGCTGCAGTTTCTAGGTCGACCATACCATCGCTGCTTGCCTCAATCTGCTCTAGCGTTGCAGGGTCAATTGTGATGGAGGGCTTCTGTGGTTGTTGCGATTGTTGTTGTGGCTGGGGTTGTGAGACGGGCGATGTCTTTTGCACACCTGCACCACCACGACGACGTCCTTCAGCAACAAGCGGTATCCCACCATCCTTGGCGTGAACGGTACGATCGTGGCGAAGGAGAAGGTCTCGACGAACGAAGGTACTCCGGCATTTTAGGCACTTAAAGGGTCTCTCTTTCGTGTCTGCGGAAACCGATTAGTCTCAAGTTACGACAGGTGCTCCGCTTGCGAATTTCTCATTGACGGATGGTTGTTCCACAAGGGGAGAACAAGACTTGAATAAAATCGGAAACTGGATTTCAGGCGCAACCCCGCGTGACTGGTAGGCGAGCAAGGGATCAGAAGAGCGATGACTTACGAGATCGTTCATGTCTACTGCGGTGCTCACTTCTGCTGAAAGCGCGATTACAGAACTGGCACTTGTATTTCTTCTCGGGAGCAGATGTAGCTTTTTTGGCCGGCGAATTCGTGGCCGCGGCGGCTGCGTTTGGGGCCATTTCTAGAGACAGTACGGAACAGCAGGACCAAACTTGTTCTCAGAGGCGTGTAGACGGCGACGAAGAGTGAGGTATTAATCCGTCTGTGTATTCACACCGGTTCTGAAGGCGATTTGATGAGAGTAGTTCAGTTTGATGTCTGATCATTCCTTGGGCGGGGGGTAATTGTGGAAGGGAATCTAAGAAGGGTGTCCAGCCGCAGGCGGACCGAGGAAAAGAGGAGTCGTCGCGAAGACCCGAATCGAACACTCAAATTAATGAGGACGAAGAATACAGACGGCCACAAAGGGTCCGACGATTATGTTGAATGATTAAGTTGTATGAGAAGGAGAGAGGGAGGGATGGAGGGAGGAGGGAGAGGAAGAGGGGAGGGGGAAGATGTTGAATGATGAGGAGAAAAAGAAGAAGATTTGGGGAGAAGTGGGAGTAGAAGTTGGTGGAGGGAAAGGGCGCGAGGGGGGGAGGTGCGAAGGGCCGTGGTCCGAAGCAAGTTGAAGGTCCGGGCGATCGTTGGATCGTGACAGTGAGGCGGTCGCCGGTCGTGTTTGGTTGTCGGCACTGGCAGTTTGGGCGATGAAGAGAGTGCAGCAACTGAGCGAGTGAACGCGGGAAAGGGAGGCTTGCGGTGGGATTCGCGGGGGGAGCAGCCGGACCCAGATATGCCCACGCACAATGCCTGTTAAAGCGACGGGATGGCCCCTCGGCCTTGTTCGTCCTCCGCCTTCCATACAGACCGGCAAAAACAAAAAGTGACCAGCCCAGTGAGCCCACAGTAGCCCACATGGGTTGGCTTCGCTTCTTTCATCCCATCAACCCGGTTCAACCGGGGTCCTTCTCGGTCGCCCGTTTGCTAGCTTCCCGATGTGAGGGAGAAAAAAAAAAAAACACTATCATAGCCCTGCAGTGGAAATCCAGATGTGCTGATAGCCTGATGATAGCACACTAAAACTCGTCGCCCGCTAGCCTTTAGCGCACACAGTGACCCAAGGCCTCTGGAAAACAATGCAGTGGTGGTCCATCGATTAATTCTCACCCCCTCACTCAAGGCCTTCTCTCTACAAAACACCGATAGTAGAAGCCTTGGAATTGCGACAGTAAGTAGCTGTTACTGTGGGCTTCGTCTGGCATGAGTGCAGCTTGGTAATGTATGGTATGTAACTTTGTGCCATGGGTACCTACAAAAGCCTCTTTTTTGGCCTACTCGACAGGTATCCTATCCCTATCTATCTGGATTCTGGATTTTGACAGCGCAAAACCGCAATCTTGGTACATCCGGCTGCGGGGCCGTCAGTTTCCAAGTTAGGGCTAGGCCAAACAATCACACGCTCCCGAAAGCCCCTCCCCCTTCGCCCCTCGTCGCCCCCGCCCCTCCGACAGGGATCCCAGCAGTCCTATCGATTCCTGCCATGCCGGCCCAGCAGCAAAAAAAGTCAGATGCGTGTCTGTCAACCCGCTTGCAACTATCCCCCTTCATAATTTCCCCCTTTATCCCTTCTGTATCTCCCAGGAGTCAGGACTACCTACCAGATACTCCCCCGTCATCCGCTTTGTGTTTGCTGTACGGAGTAATCATCTCTATCAACTTCTAGACAAGACAACTTCTTGTGTCGCGACACATCCAGTAGAGCGCATGATCACTCGTAGGAGGGTCAACTGGTCCAGCCCACCAACTTTTTCTGGTCGACTGCCCCTCCAGTCCCTCCTCTTCCCCTCTATCCGCCGCTTCAACCCCTCCTTTCAACTTTGAGTGCCACCTTCATTAGTCTCCGTCAACGACTATGGTTATTACGTAGTCTCTCGTGCACTAGACGTCCGAGACGAATTTCAACCCTCAGAATGCCATCTGTACTGCCGTAATGGGGTTGAATCAAAGCCCAAACAACAAACACAAAAGTCATTTTACACTAAAGAGATACCATATACGTAACGAAATCGGATGGACTGTTGATCATAAACTCCAGACTAAGTACTGCGTTCGAGGCCCTCTACTACCGCTTAGTCGCGAGAGTTAATCTCGACTTTTTGGTGTACGACGCGGTAGATCCTGACCAGAGAACTCGACAAATCAGGGTTCTCGTCTGCTTGGCTCGAAGTGAAGAGCGTCATCAATAGGGACAAATCATGGTGTGATCTTCTGCTTTGCCCTTCTCGTTGTTATTATTGACAGATCATCATCATCGCACAATATCCTATTGGCAAGAGCAGAGAATAAGACGAGTCTGCCCAACACTAATCAGCAGTCCCGTTGTGTGGCTTTCGGATGCTGTGCCACAACGATGCATTGTGGGCACTGGGTGGTTTTGGCCAACATCGCGACTTGGTGCGAAGTCAAAGCCGGTTGTCTCAGCTCCCCATTCTCTGGTCACCTGGCCACTGTAAGCTGCGCTACAACAACCACTCGGAAAGAGCGCGCAGGCATCGAAACTGAAACAAAATGATTCAGTGGCTCAAGGACACATATCTAACGCGGGCTGCTGGTCACCACACGATAGAATGCAGGTCTGCATCATCAGAGCACTTTTGTTGCTGTTTTTGGGGCTCCTGCATAACGACGGGACGCGCCAACCTTGAACCTGCCACATCGACGAAGTGGGATGGCTGTGGCTGCCTGCGCCTGCAGCCCATGCGCGCCAAACCAGCCTCACTCGGAGACGCGCTCTTCTTCCGCGAAGAGGTTCCACCGTTCCTCTCTGCCGTTGGATTGGATGTTTTCCCTTCTTTCAGAGCACTTGATCCATCGGCCACTTTGATGTATCGAGATTCGACTTCTTTTTCTCGTTGATTGCCCCTCTATTTAGAAACCCCGCGCTGTCCAAGCTCGTTCGCCTTCTTTGCAGGGCCATAACTTGGCGCCAACTCTCTACCAAATCCGAAGATTCGAGACTTGGTGTATTTTATCAAAGACATGATATTGCTCTGGGGAATGCACGAAACTCACTTTTCTCCGTAAAATCCCGGCGCACGTAGTGGGGAAGCCACCGCATCATTGGATCCGATAATTCCGTCAGGAACGCGGTTACTTGGGAAACACGCTCCAAGGCAGAATTCGTGAAGATGACTTAGCCTAGGCTGGTAGGTGGCCCTTTGGGGTCCATCGTTGGAGGGGTGAGCTGTGGGCACTGGGTAGTCCACAGCTCACCGTCATGATTACTTCACTTTTCTATCAAAAAAATCACTCCGTATATCACACGATGCGTAAATTCTACGTGCGCCTGCAAATGTACCTGACCAGATTGCCAACAGAAGTCAAATCCGCCTGCCAAAATAATCTGACACCGCATTCCTACCATAATTCCCGACAATTGGGCAGTCGAGAGAATGGATTTCTTTTGCCATTGGAGGAAAGATCGCCCATGGATCCCATGCAGCTAGATACCTAATCAAGAAGACCCAGCGAAAATTGATTGATCAAGATTCGAGAATTGTTGTGGGATGCAGCCCGCGTGTTCACCGCTTTCATCTGCCAAACAAGCGACAGAGCGGTGAGTCGGGGAGCCTAACGCTTCTAGGCAAGGAGCGAAGAAGCGGGACATGATCGTTCGGTCTTTCACACGTCCAGCCCCTCGATTTCTGCGTTTGCACTTCGCAGTGCTCGATCCACTTCCCGGACCATGCAGCGGTCCGACCCAGCCCAACGTCCTCGAATCAGGCATCTGATATAACGGGACGATGCACGCAAGAAGTGGTTGTTGTCGATTGTCTATTGGAGGTATTTACGGTCAACGATTGACACTGTCAGGACTCAGCACTGGGTTCACGAAGTATGCAATCCTCAACTCATTCAGATCACAAGAATAATACGCAATGTGGATATCCGATATACAGTTGAAGGTCACGAAAGATGAGCCAAGGATTGGCAAGTATTAGTGTATTTATCCAACTTCGGACCAGTTGACCTCTCATTCCAGTGGATTTTTCAATAATAATATCACCGAGCAAGAAGCACTTGGTCTCGGAAGAAGTGTTGGATGCGTCGGCCATGCCTGGGCTCCCTTGCTGCAGCTACCCGGCCTAACGTACGGAGGAGCAAAGTAAGTGGGATCGACGAAAGGTCGATCGAGCCACTCAAAATCCAAGGGATGCTCCACAGTGCGACTAGGTACCGTTGCAGGATTTCAGGAACAACTTCCCCGGCTCCGTTCTTCTGACTAGTGGACGTCGGCAACCCCCAGCGGCCGTCTTGGCTGGTTTATCGTCCCGACAACTTTTGCTGGTGGAAAATGTCCATCCGCTCCATCCACGGTCTAAAAATTTGAGAATCAGGCATGTTGATAGTCGGTGAAGAGACCGCAATATCATCATGGGCCTTCAACACTTGACCGCTTCCAACACAATGTGCACATGGCGTCGAAAATCTGGACTGTCCAATCCGAGTGGCTCCACCATGTCGAGGTATGAGTTGTGATTGTGGTTCTTTTACTTTGATTTTTCCACACGGTCTTCCCAACAAACTTTTCTGTCCGGATTAAAATGAGGTGGGGGCGCTCAAAATTGAAGACCGAAAAAAAAAAAAAAAATGGTGTCGACCAACTGTTAAGGGGACGCTGAAACTTCCGGGGAAGCTCAGCAGGCTGCTCTGAGTTCTAGCTTCTGGGTCTCCCGTGTTGACAATCATCGAGAGCTGATGTGGGAATTATTGTGGGTATCTTCACTCTAAAGTTTTGTGGGTGGCATAGCGATTCGCGAATCCATTCTCGGGCTATCGCCAACCATAAGTGCATTCTGCTTCATGCATAAATACGGAGTACCTTCTTTTTGTATGTAGAATTTCGGAGATGATGTATGTTTTATCCCTGGTGGGGAGGTTGGAACCATGGAAAGGATCCAAGTGCCCGTAACCTGGGGGAATTGGGGAGTAAGCAATAAGCATTTCGTTCCACGGTTCATTCCGGCTGTGGGCGCATTTCCACAGGATCTTTATCAGGAACCATCGATTTAATTATCGAACCTCCAGAACGGTGAGGGGCAATTCTAGCATGTCATACAATAATAATGCCAATGCTCAGATGGATAATAATCGCGGTCACCTTCGTAGTACGTACTCTAGGAAGGAGGAACTCGTAATTCACTATGGGGCGTATCTTATCGCGACTATTGTCTTATCACCGCTATTATTGGGCCAGCTTGCCGTGTCTAAGACCTCCATGCAATGGGTAAGTGAGGCCTTTACGGAGTACACAAATGCCATCGGGATGAACTATCACAGAAAAATGTTTTTCATTCTGCTGGTGCCCAAGGCCCCAAGGTGACCGCTACTTCTCTTCGGACTCCGGACAAAGCATCGACAATCTAGTCCCCGTAGCGCTCGCTACCTTGGGAGCTCTGACACCTTGTCTTATAGAATGGACCACGGTCCAAGTGCAAAACCAATAAATGTAGTCTTTTTTTTTTGTCTGGAGCGTGGACGTACCATGCTTCTCGGGTAAGGAAACACCAAGACCAATTAAATGGTGCCACCAACGCGAGGGCCACGAAAAGTTCTCGAAGCCGGCTTCTGCAGACTGCGAGTCGCGACCGCCCACTTTAGAATCGTGAGGTCCGCCTTTGAACTTTGTTTGTTTGGGATGGACTGGATTCGGAAGGGGGTAAAAGGGGGAGGGGCATCGGGATCAGCCTGGAAGGAGCCACAGAAGACCCGAGAGGCTGGTTTGACTTCCTGGATCGGTAAGACCAGCGAAAGGAAAGTTTAGGAACTTAGGAAGGAACCTGGAAAAGCCCTTGTGCGGTTCTAACTTCCTTGGAATTGGAGCTTACGGACTACGGAGTACGGAGTCCACCGTGCTAACTTAGCGAAAGCCTTGACAATCATGTCCAATTCTTCCATCATCCTCTCGTCCCTATGGACCTAAAGTTACTGGTAAATAACCGGACGCCATCTGCAACGACTGGCATTGACTGGTCCATCCTTCGTCTCATTCGTTAGATGTGTGTGTGTTTCTCCTGTGCAACTACATCAAGACCAGGATGACGTTTTTCGTCGCATGCAGAGTATCTACTCAATGGTCAAATCAGAGATGTTTCTCTTCCAGTCCCGTTGGCGCAGGAAATTAAGAGACATGCATGCACCATCACCCCTGCCGGGATTATCGTTGGTAAAATCTAAACGATTATCTCTATAAGTCTAATCCCTGCGAGGGGCATTCTCGAACGGCGACCCCCTTACACGACCTGCCCCTCAATGCGACGCATATCATCATCGCAACGGTGGGAAATGAAAGGGAGTACTCCGTACGGAGTAATAACCCTAAAACAATGATGTCCTATCGAGATTTTTCCGTGACTTATCCATGCTATCGAGGTTGCCGTGATAATCAAACCTCCGCTCAGCGATTCCACCATTGATTGAAGCAGGTTAACTACCGACGATTATGCAAATAAGAACTAATTTCTTTCTTAGGCATGTTTCAATTATCCGAGTGGAATAACTGCCCCTCCTTTTTTTCTTGGTGCCCTGCCCTGTCTTAGACTACTTTACAACTAGAATATGAGGACCTGTGAAATCGACGCCGAAAATGACTGCTACTGAGGCCAGAAACGGCCGCATTTCCACCTGTAACTCTCAGCAGCGACGGTCCTCATGTGCTCCGCATTACTATTCTGTACCCGCCAAGCATTCACCTCGCGGGCGTGGGCTGACGTTGAACTCGTGCTCAACCTTAGTAAGCTTTAATATGTTTTAACTCATAACTAGAATAATGCCAAAAAATGGCCTTCTTTGTAGCTAAACTTAGCTGCCCTCTAGTCCTGACTGGACTGGTTAGGTAATCTATAAAATACCTTCTGTTGAGCCATGGGAAAAATTCATAGATCAGGGGAAGTTCCACTAGTTCTGTTCAGAAAACTCAATAACATTCTGTAATAACTAGACATCCTTTTTTTAGACAAACTTGCTTGTGCATACTTGCTGGGGGGACTAGGCCATATTTATAATGAGTCTCGGTGGCCTAGAAACATCAAGAACTGTATAGAAATAGAGATAGATATGGGATAGAAAGGAATCGAATAGAACAAGTAAATATGAATGGAATAGAAGGAATGTAGGGATCAATCTGATAGATATCAGGAATACTGCCTGAGGCATATATCCCTGATGTTTGACACCTTCTTTTTCCTCTTTCTTGTTATATACCTAGGTAGGTATGACCCGTCTCTTAACTCATGCCCGGCCTTGGGTATAGGTTACCGAAATGAGGGGCGAAGTATATATCCTTCATGTTTGAGATTATCCGAGTCTCAGGCTTCAGAATTTCTAGTCCCCGACAGGATGGGAAGTTAACTACTAATAGTATAGTCCTGCTATTGTCTGCATAATCTTGGAAATTGTACACGTACACACCTTAACCCAGCACAATCCTACGCCGTACCCTACCCACCTATATACTGTCTGCAAACTGTATTGATTCTCCCAAGAAAAGTCGAGATCCTGTCTGTGACTGGTACCGTTTCCAAGCAGACACGGATCAGCCCGAAGCGGCGGGGATAAATCAAGACGCCACGCCAACACAATACGCAGTATCCAGCCAGAATCACACTGCGCAATCGTCCGTGACCGCGGGGTTCCTATGTAAGCGATAAAGGTCAATTCACCTTCTGCGCCTCGCCATGGATGTTCTTGAGAGCAGTTTGAGAAGAATGTCTAACTCACCATTCGTAGAACTCTTCCAAGGTAATTCCGTATTCCTGGGTGATTGCCCAGCAGGAATCGTCGGAGGCTAGGTAGGTAAAGACATAGTGTCAGTATCCACGCGGGCAAGAGAAATGAGAAAAGAGATGGGGTGGATGGTAGTGGCTTGACTTACACTCCACCAAATGCCAGGCATTACAGTTCGACGCAACACCGCTCTGCGTTGGACCCGGCGGGTCCGGGTACGTAGCAGTCGATGTCGTTGTGGTCGTCGTTGTTGTAGCGGATGTCGTAGTGCTCGGTGTGTGCGTGGGCGTGGGCGTTGCCGAGCTGGACTCCGTCATGGTTGGCGGCTCACCCACGCGGACGCAATAACGGTAGTTGAGCCAGAGGTTGCCGCACTCCTCACCCACAGCCGGGTTCCATTCGTAGAATTGGGCAATTGTGATGCCGTGGCGGTTGAGCACGGTCTCGCATGTCATGGGCGGTACGACGGCTTCGTATTCGTCGCAGTTTTCGGTCGTGCCCTCCTATACGTGTATTCCATAGTTAGCTTTAGCCAGACACCAAAGATACGGAACGCGCACCCGGATGGGATAGACGGTGCCGGTGGGCTCGGGGGCCACTGTCTGCGTGATCGTTGCGCCGTTATAGGCGCCCATGCAATAGCGGTATCGGTCTTCCGGCGCGCAGTCGGTCGAATTCGTAGTATTGAACGATGGATTCCTATCGGCGGTTTAGTCCAGCCATGCGGGATAAGGATAAAGGGGGGGTAGAGCATGTTTAAGCGTCTACGGCTTACCAGTTTTGCAACTCCTCCAGCGAAATGCCCCACCCCTGAGCTAGCGCATCACAGACGGATGTGAAGAAGGTGAAGCCAATATCCACCTCCAGATCTGATCCCACGGCGTAGACAAAACAGTCCTTTCGTGTTCCCGGGGCAAGAGGCAAGGAGGTCGGCAGGCCCGTAATCTTCGGTGGGGTGTACGTCGCCTTGGGAAGGTTGGTGTAAGGGACGATGGATATGGACGTTTCCGGGCGAATGTAGTCGGGGTGGCCGGGATACTGGTCGATAGGGCCCACTGGAGCCACGCAGTAGCTCTCTTCCGCATACAGATTTGTGCAGTTGCTGTTGACCCCCCCGTTGAGAAAGGAGAAGTCTTCAAGGGAGATGCCGAACTTGAGGATGACTAGGTTGCAGTAGTCTCCCGGTAGGACGTGGTAATACTGGGCGCAGTTTGTGTTCGTCCCGTTCGCTATGTTGGTTGGGACCGGCACTGCCGTGGGCTCGGAGGTTGTTGTTGTTGTTGTCGTCGTGGCTGTCTCTGTGAAGGCCTCATCGCCAGGAGGCGAGAGGCAGATCACGTCGCCTACAGAACTGGAGATGCTGCGGCGGCTAGGACCCACGATTGGGTTCCCTGGCAGGTCAGCTAGTTCGAATGGAGTGCCGGGAAGGAGGACGGCTTACAAGTCATAAGCTGGACTTCACTAACACTGTTCGCCAGCGCAATGGACTTGCAGGTATCGTTGGTGCGCACCACATACGGAGTGCAGGTACTCTCTATGCATAGATCCCCTTCCGTTGGAAAGTTGTTGCACCATGCCTCCAACCCATTATCCTGTAGCAGCCAGGCCGTGCCAATGCCCTGCGACTGCGAGATAGATTGGCATGTATCATTTCCCTGGACAGTGTAGGTGTGGCCAGCGCAGGAGGCAGAGGGCGGAGGGGTACTGGTGGCGGAGGGTCTAGCAGATCCGTATCAGATCAGCGTCTCGCCTCCGAAAAGCAAGGAGCGGGGTGGATATAGACTTACCCAGGAAACGGAGTCGTTGAACTAGCCAGCGGAAACCCCGTTTTGGAGCAGCTCTGCGTCAGCGAGGAAGTAATTCGCTTGCAGCGCGAACCCACCGTACATGGGCGAACCAGCCTGGAACTGGAACTGGAACTGGAACTGGAACTGGAACTGGAACTGGAACTGCTTGATGAAGCAATTGTCGCACATGTCGATGTCCGCCGCGGTGTCGTTCTCCGACGAAGAGCTTGCGGCGACCTGGTTGCACCACCGGCCGTCGTCTTCTATGCAGGTCTTGTTGAAATGGTAGTATAGCAGTGTGGGTATGAACGAGACCGGGGCAGTGCGTGACTCTGTGATGTCGTAGACTTCGCTGTCACTGCAGGCAGCCCCTACCGCTGTCTCATAGCTGGCCAGAGCATCTTGACAGGATGCCGTACAGGCTTCCTCAAGGGCTGCCACCGGATAGTACGTGCCGGTGGTGAAGGATCCAATCTGACGGGGGCAGGCGACGTCTGCGGCAAGAGCTTCTGCACAACCGCTTGACAGGCTGTCAGAGGGTAGAGTATTCTCAGTGATGAATTAAGTGGCAGAGCCTGTGCCTATTGTAACAGCGAGGCCAGCGACGAGAAGGTGGACAAAGGCCATTGTTGGCTGCAATCGAATTGTCTCTAAGCACGCGCGCACAAGGAAAGAAGTGTCGGGGACATGGAGAGGAAGCCTCTTCTATCCAACATGTCAACCCACTCACATTTCCGGTGGCATCCTCTCCAAGTGAGCATGTGAGCGTAATTTCAGATAGAACGCCGGGCTGTGGGGCTGAGGCTGACTATTCTTGATCCCTGCACATCGTGTTGATCTGGTTCGTCCTGCGGCTCTTCTTCAGCATGCGCGATAGTACGTTGCTGCGACACAATGGGTCTTATTGTGATCGAGGCTGCAGTGTCCCTAGACCCTTGGCTGATCTCGTCAATCCTCCGCGGCCCCGAGGATCTAATCGCAAAGATCCGTCCGCGTGATGGATTCGAGTCCTGCGGAATCGACCAGCACCAGAGCTCACGGACCTTGCAAGCCCGTCAGGCCGACCCGAATGACCCATACTCGTGCGATGAGAGCAAACCCTGCAGCAACGGCGCCTGCTGCGCCAAATCTGGCTACTGCGGGTACGGCGAAGACTACTGCGGCGAGACAGGCGAGTCGCCTAACGACGTGTGCTGGAGCAATTGCGACGCAGTCGCAGAATGCGGGCGGCACGCTTCACCCGCTGGCAAAGAATGTCCGCTCAATGTGTGCTGTTCGCCGTACGGCTTCTGCGGAATGACAGAGGAGTTCTGCGCCGTCACGGACGACGACGAAACAAGCTGCCAGAGTAACTGCGAGCAGCCGGGCTCGGGGTCCTCGGGTGGCGACGTGCAAACCCGCATCATTGGGTACTATGAAGCGTGGAATTATGCGAAGCGCTGCATTGGGATGAAGATCCAGGATATCCCTATTGGTAGTCTGACGCACATTTACTACTCGTTTGGGTATATCAAGCCGGAGACGTATGAGATTGTTCCTATGAATGATGAGGGAGAGCTCTCCACTGATACGTTTACCGAGTTCGCGTGGCTTAAGAGAAAGAACCCGGGGCTTAAAGTTGTTATCGCATTAGGAGGGTGGACTTTCAATGATAATGGGACGATCTGGCAGCCCGTGTTCAGTGATCTGGCGTCCACCGAGGAGAAGCGTGGCCGGTTCATCGACCAGGTTCTGACTTTTATGAACCGCTATGGCTTTGACGGGGTTGACATCGACTGGGAATATCCAGGAGCAGGCGATCGCGGCGGCCATGAGGGAGATGGAGAGAATCTCACCAAGCTGATGAAGCAGATGCGCACGGCGTTTGACGAGAGCTCGACGAAGCATCTTGAAATCTCCTTCACAGCGCCGACGAGTTACTGGGTGAGTTTCTTCCTTTCTCGATCCCCCAATCGCAGATGAATCTGGCAGACGCAGTGGATGGCCTGGCCTTGATCCTAGAAAATACCACATATATAGACCACCACGAAAAGCACACCCTTTCCAAACGTATCCCCAAGCTTGTCGCGTGGACTTACAATGGTATGACTGACGACCTGCCCTGCGGCACGTACCAGAGCTGCGGTAAAGCGGCGCAGCAGAACGTGCATGGCTGGTTTGGATTCCGCGGTTCGGACAGGCAGTGTTCACCGGTAGTTGAGAAGCTCACCAAGGACCAGACGGATACCTCTCAATACGTTAGTACGTATATGTCCCCTTCCCCTTCCCCGCGCCTCCTTCTTTCTGTGGTGGGTGAGTTCATGGCATGCTAACTAGTTATCTTTCGCAGCGGAGCATGTATACGAGGCGCACCTCCTCAAGGCCTTCATGCTCTGGCTCACCTCCGGTTCCCTCCCTACCGGCTACACTCCAGCCTCCTACGACTGGGTTTCCGAGGTTCTCATCGGCTTTGATCCAGCGGGCGGAGGGAACAACCGCGCCTTCGCCGCGAACGGCTGGGTAGAGAACTCGCTCTTCTTCCAGATGACCCACGGGCTTGGAGGCGACCACAACCTGGCCGGGTTGGCCCTAGCCGACGGAGGCATCAATGGTCGTAAAGTCGCCTTCTTCGAGGGCGGGAATCCGGATGACCGATTGCAGGCAACTAATCTAAAGACCCGGTTGATGCATCGGAATGTGCGTCTCCCCTTTTCCATTCCCACACAAGCCCTGCCCTCCTCCTTTATCCCCAAAAAAGCCCTCTTTTTACTCGTTGTCGGGTTGCCAACTGACAATTGTGTGCGTATAGACAGCTGGCGTGTTCTCATATATGCGCAACACGATGATCTGGAACAAATTCCGCGCTTCGTCGCAGTTTATGGAGAAGACCTTGCATGAATTCGACAACGACTACCAGTGGACCGGTAATGGTGTAGCTAACCAGGGTCAAGTTGGCCTTCCCCAACGCGCAGCGAACCAACCGACGGCCGGTCTGCGTGACCTCTATTGTTTCTGGATCGACCAGCTGCTAGGCGAGATTGAAGCCAATGGAGTCAACTGGGTGCGGTCGGCGACGGCCAATTACCGGGCCAGCAGCTACGCGTCGGACGATGCGGGCCAGAAGTGGCTGAACAATGTGCTGAACGCGAATGGGCTTATTTCGGAGTCGAACATGCGCTTCTTGCGTGCGGCAAACCAGCACCGGGCGCCAAATGCGCAGAATCCAAGTATCTGCGCTCAGAGCAGATATGAAAACCTGTGGCGGACGGGGCAGGGGTACGGGGCTGCAGGACCATTCTAGTGCTGGTGCTAGTGTAGTGATTGGCTTGGGGATTGGTTCGAATCATTATTCCTCTGTAGGTTGTTGAATTGAGCGGATGCTCAGGGGCGAAGAGGGAAGAAGAAAAAAGAAATGGAAAGGTCCTCTTCATGAACTTCGTCTAGAGCATTTGTGTTGGTAGTTACATATTTATTTCAGTGCTTTGGTGTTTTCGTCAATTTCCCAGAATGGAAGGTCCGGATCACATGCTCGGTACCTGGAATAAGTGAGATTCCGTGATTAGTGAGGGGCAGGCGCCATCCCATTCACTCTTTAGACAAAGAGTCCGCTTAGGCAAGTGTTGTCTCGGATTTTGATCTTTCTCTGGCCTGCTGTGACTTCGCAACAATACCGTACCGAACTTGCGGGACAAACAGAGTAGAAGCGCCTCGCTGACATCATGAATCTTGCTGTCCACCATGGCTAATCGCATCCAACGCATGCGAATTCATGTCCTTCCCTTCACCGACCACCAGGGGCACGCTGCCCGTCTCGTATTTCGGGGCCGGGCTTCATGTCCCTTGCCTCCTCTCTATGCCTTCGCCATCTACTTCACCCACACCGATGCTTCCCCGGACAACGTGGATCCGGCAGCCCTGTTTAGTGCGATCAACCGGCCGTCTGGGACACTTGAGATCCGGCTGGAACTGTTTTTCCTACCTAATGCCACTGTAGAAGACTGCATTGCACACTACCGTGGCGAAAAGGCCAAGCGCGGCGACTACAGCGCTCAGATCGCCGCTATAGAGAACGAGAACGATCACCCTTCATCTCCCTCTCCTGCTGTGGACGAGACCTCTGGTCTGCGGCTACCAGGGTTCGTCCCCAGCTACATCGATTACTTCAAAACTTACCACGGCGTGCTGTACCTCTGCATTGAGCGCGATTGGAGCTTGGACAAACGAGAGATGTGTCAAGTGCTGTTTGACCCGTGTAGTGATGAAGAGTGGGCGGACTGGCGCGAGGAGTCAGACCCGGAGGTTCAACCTGCTACCCAGCTTCAATGGTCGCCGCTTGACCAGGATTCGCCCGTACCTGATCCTCCAGTAAAAGGGTCTGTGGCGCAGGAGATGCATCTAATCTCAAATCTGCAGCGGCATAATATTACTACAGAGCCGTGGTACGAAGCTGTGGAGAGAGGCTGGACGAGATGGCCGTAACGCGGGTTCCTTACGGCTGTCTACTTAGCTACCCGATACTTACCCTATGATTAAAATATGGTTAGATTGTACTTATGGAATGTTCAGTGTTTCAAGTACTTGAAAACATTTGTTTTGGTGGCTCAAGCATAGATAAGCACCTCGGTCTCAGTAACTCGGTGTTAATTAGTGCCTCAGTAAGCGTGCCTTGATCTGGCAACCCCCATCTCATCCAAGTCGCGTGACTGTAAAGCGGCCTCGCCCTAAGCTCACCCGAGCGGCACCCACCCGACTTCTGGCCGCGTTGAAGCCAGCATTATAAACGTGATCGGAACTGAAAAGAGCCATGAGTGTGTTGCTGCTTTATGGGTAGTAGACGCTAAATCGTGGGCGAGTGCAAGTGAGATGGGTGATAGTAGGGTGAGAATGTCACCCACTCCAGTGAGTAGGGGCGAGAAAGGTGAGCAACAAAGATTTATATAATTTAGGCTATTATTGTGAGCTCTCCAAGCCAAAAATATATAGCGAGGCCTTTTTTTTTTTTTTTTTTTTCCCCGATATTTTTTATCTTGAAGAGGCCCCAGAGTACCAGCATCGGCCATTCCGGGGCAGAAGAGCGGCCAGTCCGCTGTTGTTCTTCCGCTCGCAGCTGCAATGCACGAGTCCCTGTAGCCCCGTCCAAATGATTACGCCGCGTTCGACTTTAGCGATACCAAGATCCTAGACCTGGCGTACATGCTGGGTTCTTGTCAGACGGATTTCCCAGCGCGCGGCGTCAGCAAGTATCTCGAAATCCTTCCTCACGTAGACGCTTGCCAGCAACACAATCAGCACAAGCACAAACACAGGCGTAAACACACTCTCCGCTTTCTTCTTCACCGGCCAAGGCTCGCACTGGGCCAGGATATGCCGCGAGCTGTTCGTCGAATTTGCTGTCTTCCGAAATGTCCTCACCGAAATGGACATGACCCTCAAGTCCCTCCCTCACCTGCCAATTTAGTCCATACACGAGGCCATACTTGACACCCAGCGACCCTACCTGATTAATCACCCCTCCTGCTACCAGCCCTGCTGCATGGCCACCCAGGTCAGTCTAGTACAGCTGCTCGCCTCATGGAATATCCACCCTACCATCACAGTCAGCCACTGAAATCACAGGAGTGTTTGTATCAGGCTGGCTCTCTGCCGCCGAGGCCATCATCATCACCTACTATTGCGGGTACTTATATCCAAAACTGCCACTACCTCGTCCGACGGCGCCATGATAGCTGTCGGACTTTCTGAGGCCACCACTGCCGAGCCCATCGCTTTGCGCCATCCGTTAGGCCAGCTTAGAATCACCTGCGTCAACTGGCTGGACGGTGTTACCGTCTCCGGCAACAAGCCTGCCATCAATACACTGCTGCACGACCTCCAGGCAAAATCGGTCTTCGCCCGCAAGCTGAAGACAGGCAGCCAGACCTACCACTCGCACCACATGATGGCCATCGGCGTCGAGTACGAGGCCATGCTCGACCGCGTCCTCCCCGCGCTGCAGCACGAGCCCTCGCGCTTAGTAGAGGCCGTCTCTATAATGCCTCGGTCACCGGCGCACTCAAGACATCCGAGTTATCCCCGGACTACTAGAGGAGGAACCTCGAGAGCCAGGTGAAGTTCGCGCAGACAATCGACGCAATCCACAAGCTCGGCGACCACTGCTTCGTCGAGCTGGGCCTGCACTCGTCTCTCCAGCTCCCGATCAAGCAGACCATCGCCAGCGCCAAGGCTTCACTTTTGACTTCGCATGCCAATGACCCGCGCACCGTCTACCCACTGCACCCGATCACGCTCGACGGCATATCCAGCTCGGCATTGCGGCGACCGCTCACGGGTAAGCCGGGTAGCCAAAGGCGCATGTTCCAACAAGGATCGCTTCGCTTGTTGTAAATATTATTGTTCCTAGTGCGCCTGATGGCATTGAGGAGGAATGCACCATGCACGCGCGGGTGCACCGACGCTGGCGTCGAGATCGTGAACGCGCCTCAGGAGATATGGCCGCGCTTCGAGAGGCCTGTGGCTAACAGTTATCGGGCCAGCGCGTCAGAGCGCAGACGAAGGACGATACGGGATATCCGACGCTGCGGATCCTGTGGAAGGCCGATGCTATATGTATGCGTTTTCTCGTGCGAGAACTGCACAGACCAAGATTTGACATCCATCTCGACGCTGGAACTCTTAAGTAATACACATTAAAGTTTTATCAATTCTGTTTTGGTTGCTTTAAGACTGACGACAAAGCACATCCGCTCTGGCACTTAGAACGAAGCATATCTGGAGACGAAGGAAATCTGGGTCTGCTGCTGTGACGCCTCCGTCGATCAGTCAACCAACAAGTCGATTCTAAATCAAGCCATAGGACTTGATTAATTGGAGTGAAGATGCCTACTCGAGTCCCCTCAAATATAAAGAGCTTCGGTTGAACACAGTCAAAAGTGTGGATACCATAGAAGACCGACAGGCAACGGGATGCCCCAAATAAATGGATGCTCTAGCAATAGCAGCTGGTCGATCAACAACTATAAACTATTTTACTAGACAAAAGGGAGAAAAAAAAAAAAGAGCAGAAAGTTTAGCTGAAGAGCCGGTCCAAACTAACAGGGCAGGGAATCTGAAAGTGGCGGTGACAAGAAAAGGGCGCAGCTGCAATTTCCAACAAAAAAAGGGGGTGAAGGGCGCGGACATCTTTAGAATAGACGGGACAAGGAGTTGTAATTGCATGGGTGTAGAATACGGGAGAGGGAAAGAGGAGAATGAAGGAATTAAGAGGGGAGAGGGTTAGAAATAGCAAGGACAGTTCTTATATACTTGCAGGAGGCGGCAGGCAGTGATAACAATATGGTGTATCAGGCGACTATCCCGAAAGAGGCAAAGCTAACTGGAAGCGGGAATTCACAGGTCCTCGCTTTACAAGGGAGATCCCAGTTCATCCTTATTATTCCTCACCATCAACCACAATCACATTCCACCGTGACGATTCTGACACATCGTAATCATGGCTTTTTCTTGGTAACTTTGTTGATTGATTGATAACCTTGGGCCATTATCTCTTTCGTGTCTTTTTTTCTTTTTTTCATGACTACTGTACAGCTCACATCCCAACCTCGATATACATATGTGACGAAGAATCGCTGGCAAGGGAGTAAACCCCCTCGCTACCTAATGAGTACCGAGATTTTTCACTCCTATGAAGCATTTGTAATTCGACGAGAAACTTTATCGACGGTGGATCGCTGGGTGCTTCGTCGAAGAGATCCCACCGGTGATGTGTGAACTATGGAAGTTAAGCCGAAAAATATGTCTTCCCCTTACGAGTATGATGTGTTCCCCGGGACCGAAGTGAGTGATAAGTCCTTCTTGAATGCCACGGGGATCAACATGAAAGTACTGTACACATATTAGGTATATCCCTTGGGAGTGCTCCGCGAAGTTCGTCCTTGTATTTGTATGGGTTGGTTCTTTGGGAATGGTCCCTTAGTAGATTCCACAAGCAGAAGATGTAGCCTCAAGCACGTTCCCTGTTGAAGGAAGGAGTAACCATTTCTTCTGTGGAAAACAAAAACAATCCTGTCCATATCAATATACATGCATGATGCCATACACCTAGCAATGTGATGAAGGTGCACTCCGTACGGAGTAGAAACACATACATGCATGTCTCCAGGCAAACGAGAAATAGAAAAAGAACTCTGGAATCCAATAAATGACGTTCTTCCGGAATACATATCTACGTAGTTTTTCGAGTAGCTCGTTGACGGTATCATGCAATTGCATCGGACATATACTACACATAGTCACCACCAAACCTCCTCGAAGACGAGCCCCCACAACAATCATCCAAGGAAACAAGCCAAAACCATACCCGTACCCCTTGAAAGCAGGAAAAAACAAGACTTCTCATGTATAACGCAACCTACTCGAACACCGCAGGAAAACCATAGGCACTCATGCCCCATATCGGCGACAGAAGCCCGCTTCTACCTACTAAGCGAGTCGAAGGAATTGATTATAGTCGATAGGAAGCTTTCGACATGCTTTCCAAATGGAACAATACGCGTTAGTATTTTTTTTGTGGGACGTAATGAGAGGGCTGAACCGTTTTTTTCAGGATTATATTGACTTCCGAAGAATAATTCAATACTCGTGCATCGACGACTGTCTTCTGGGGATCTCCAGCAGACCTACGGAGAGCCGGCAACGTTTCCAAAGCACCTCCGAGATTCAACTCCATCCAAGTAACGAGAAGCAACCACCAAAGCGCAGGCAATAATTGCCTGGGTCGAAAGAAGATATGCAAGCCCATAGAGCTGATGTACCTTGGAGTTACCTAGAACCTAGCCACCCGGTTAAATCAAGACAATCTCATCTCCGTCCACAGTGACCAGCCTTTTTTTTGGATCCAAGTGATACAGAAGGCACGTGCTCATAGGCTGCCGTTCTCGGTTGAATATATAAAGCAACCGAGAACACTGCATGGATTGACTGCTAGAAGAGGCGCCTGGGAGCTACGCGAAGGGGGCGATATATATATTGTAGGATTTGGCAGTAGACAGTGATGACATACTTGAAGGATGTAAAAAAGCAAACGAGAGAAAGGACAGGAGATTCAGAAGTCGAGAAGCCTACCAGCTCGTCTTCCTCTATCTTTTCAGCACTCCTAGTATGACACACATGTATATGTAATGTATATGTAAGAATGGAAGCTACTTCACTTCTCTTCCCCGATAGAGATGGCTACTTATATAGGTAGAGATATAGAGAGCCAGCTTCGGCCAGGAGCTCCTTCTCATATCTGCAGTTTCCATTGGTGCTGGGAGGTGGGCATGTGATGGACATGGGCTCTTTCGTTTTCTCAGTCGCAGGTCGAGAACAATGCACTGGATGACTCGAATGGGTCAGGACACTAGAGGTAGAATAAGAAGAGTTGAAAGGTACGTATATTGACCAGAAGCTCTTGTATATGTAGGTAAGTTTCAGGTTTTCCCCTGTACCTATGAATACCGGACATCTCCTCATGGGGTAGTTTTCATCCATCTACAAAGGGCAGGAACGAGGACCACTCATACTATTACATTACCGGAAGAAAGTAACAAGAGACCTCGGCAGTTGACATGCCCAAACCGGTCATAGGTAATGAAATACTTCGCTGGAATTCCATCCATCGCGGCAAGACAAAAGGGTAAGAAGATATTATATATATATATATTATCCCCAAGCTAGTCGATGTTGAAATGTGCGCATGCTTTTCCATTAGCGGAATATTTGACTGGATTCAACTATTATCATTATATAGATCTACCCGATCAGGCAATGGAGGACAACTAGGTAGTGTAAGTGAAGTCTTGCGGCCGTATGTTTGGTTGGAGTTGTCTGAGATATATATGCTTCTGTGGTAGGAGAGATAGAAGATTCGGAGACGTTCGTCTGAAAAGTTCCAATCCGTGTAAGCCGACTCAGAGAAGACCAAAACTGACCCGGTTGGTTGTGAATAAATAGAGCTAGCTAAACAGTGTGATTAAACATAAGAACAAGCTTCGAGGTCCATGTTCCTGCGGTTGTGTGTTTATCAGTCTAGTGAGTCTAGTGTTATCAAGCACGCTTTCCGACTGCAAGTTTATCCACATGACAGGACGTGGAAAAGCTCTCGAGTAGGTCTACTACGTCCTCTTCCTTTTTTTCCTCTCTCTAGCTGTATTGACAAAGCCCGATGGTATGGTTAAGAGTGTACCGAATACTATGACGGTCTCGAGCGTCCAGACTAGTTGTGCGTTATCTGCCACATTGTGCCCTTAATTAGCACCGTCTCTAATTGCATCCTGCTTCTGACGAGCTTCGAGAAGGAACTCACTGACCTGCCATAACGGTCAAGTCTGAGCTATGAACCACTAAAATGCCTGGATGACCGTTGGTATCCTCTTAATAGTACTCCGTCCTGAAGGATTCAATAGTTTGGGTTGATCAATTGGTAGCGTTAACAACGATCCGTTCGACTGTCACTGTCAAGCGGGGAAGCTTCCGGCTTGGCAGACCCATTGCTTGCAGGACACTGTGGGAATTGAAAATCATAAAGTGGGTGTTATGATGATGGACTTTCTTCGGAATACAAAAGCCAAAAAATGAGTGATTTTATCTGGCTGCCTATGGCATACGGGATGCAGGTCCCAGTGCCAAGCGGGAAGGCAATGCAAGTTCTCTGCAGACTCGGCAGTTTCTGGGATTCGTACGGGGTGGTCAATCAGGACACTCACAATCATCAGTCACCAGCGTCAGTCAACGTATTTTCGACGAATGCATGCGCGATGCAAAAATAGAACACGTCGAGTACCAAGCAGGAAAAAGTCGGGAAGTCGGTTGAGACGAAGCTCTTGACGGACGCATGCTTGTGACATCGAGGACAGGGTTCGACAGCGGGAGATTCACGCTGACAGGTAAATGGACCAAGCCTTACCCGGCATACCTTGTCGCAGTTCCCCGGATATCACATTTTAAGGAGACTTATCACGTATCATGACATGAAGGATGTCCACTGTGGCGTTGCGACGGCTCACCTGCGATAGAGGGGCTTCTTCGACAGCGCCAACATTGGACGATCGGTTGACCATTTCCAGCTCTCAGATGTACTGTACCATATGCATACCCACTGGAGATGAAGTAACTTCTCCAGGAGTTGCATAGGTGACGAGGCAATCATTGTAAATTGTCAAGATATCACACAGAAGTCACATATTATTCGTCAATAACTCAGAATCGACGGACTCTTGTACTGGTCAATAAGATTGGCTTGTTCACGTGAAATGAAGCAAAGCCGACATGCATAGTTAGGGGCTAAGGGGGCTTGTCATGCACCTGATGTCAGAAACGAGCCCAGACCGAGGTGCCTCGTACATTTGTCGCGTGAGAAACCCGTCACTAGGTATCAGGTAGGTATGTATTTATTGATAGGATTCTGAACAAACAGTAGTCTAGTTAGTGGTTAGAAAAAGATCGCGTATGGAAAAAGCGCCCCGAACGGTGCCATCACATTGGTACTCCGTATGACCGAAGGCTTCTAGAACAACTTCTTCCATCACAAACCATAGCCGCATAGCAGCTTCGAGATAAGATTAGACCTAGATCGATACCATGGTCGATTGGCCTCATATTGGTAAGTCGTAAACCGTTGCTCCGTACGGAGTACAGACGATAATACCTAGGACACAGATGGATCCACGTTAATGGGGCCCGGCACCGGTGCACCTGCCGAGTGCTCACTGGTGTTGATCGAACGTCAAACAATAACTTCTTGACTATGATCCTCGACATGTCCGGGACTCCGGGGCTGGGAAAACGCGGTGATCCGCTACTGTGATAGTGTAGGTATCCAATTTTGGGTCTGGGTGTTCCCCGCTGTTATGGTATGTGTGTGAATAATATATCATTATAACTAACTAGGTGACTATCTCAGTGGGGAATAACGTAATCGGACACCGAACGGGCCACGACACCGAGCGGGCCATCGGAAACCACGATTTTGATTTTGGCCGACGCCAAAAAACCATAAGATATCTTACTACCACACAGTCAATTTAACAGAAATTT